>JAVGWX010000020.1:12086891-12216891 GCA_036924085.1 Ariolimax columbianus | reverse complement strand
TTTCAGCTAAGTCTCTCACTAGTTGCCAGGTGTCCTTGCGAGTTTGTTTCATTTACTAAACGCGAGCAGTGATTCAAACGAAACGATTCACGTGTCAATAATATGTTTATGAAATCGATAAAGAAATATAAAGATAGTTATGAGACGTTCATTTCTGAGATAAGTTATCAATGACACAGTAGGAGGTACATAGATGGATATACCTTAAACGTAAGATGCTTTTATCTCAAGAAGCGAAATGATAAAACGGTAGGGTTTCGAATTCCGGAATTTTCAAGCATTTCCTTGTTTCAATGGCGGTGTGGCATTTGCGTCTACTCCTTTTGAAGATGGATGAAAAAAAACTTGGAGATTCCGTGTTAGCGTCGTGCATGTAAAAGAACTATCGACATCTGAACATATATAAGTAGATTTTTAGCAGCCGTTAAGGGCGAAATTCTAAAAGTAATGAAATTCCAACTCTTTTAACCTCAATAAACCTTGCCATTGGGTTAGGATTCGACAGGGAGGCATAATATGTCTGTTTGAATATTAAGATTTTAAGTATTACTAGATTAAAAGTATTTCAAGTATTTCTATGCGGTTGTGCTATGTTTAGCAACGTCTGCAGGTCGCTTACTACAACGGGGATCACGTCGATCCCTCACTTTGTTAGCCAGGCTGCAATGAAAAGAGACCTTTTCCAGAATGGGTCACGAAGAATCCAAGCTGAGATTCTTGGTCAGTATATTTTGTCAACCCTGACTAACATGTCTGATCAGTATGTTGTGTCCGACCAGACGATAGTCTTTCTCCACTGCAATTTCAAAAAATGACAAAACCAGCTTATTTTTTTAAATTTACACTGCACAAGAAATAAATTAACCAAGATAAATAAAAACGGTCAACATTAGCCTTAGTTATGCGGCGGCGCCTCGCTTGGCGTCGGCTAACATTGAAGGTTACGTTTGTAACAACGAAACAATCAATTCAGCAAAACTTGCATGGTACACTTATTTGTTTTGTTAATGTCATTTTCCTGGTACGTCGTAGATATCAAATTTGTTAACGGGAGAGACGTGTGTGTGTGTGTGTGTGTGTGTGTGTGTGTGTGTGTGTGTGTGTGGGTGTGTGTGTGTGTGATAGGGAGCAGAATAGAATCACTGCTTCTATGAGGTCATGTCCATATTAGTGATAACAATTGTCCTCTAACATATTTACGGCAGAATACTCGTAGGGTTGCAGAAGCAAGATCCCTACTACAGAGTACGCCATAAAAGGCGACAACTACCATTTCCATCTAGACTGCGTAACGGGCAAATACGCTAAAAGCATAATCAGCCAATAATTACCATCACCATCTATAACGTTGAACAGGCAAATACATCACAAGCAGAATGAACAATTAACAAAATTGACTTTCCTAGCTTAAACAAAGTTTGCTTTGATAAAATTAGCAAACTCCAAAACCAAGCCATGAGAGTTATAACAGGAGGCATGAAGTCAACGCCAATTGTAGAACTTGAGAAGATTACAAATCTGCAATCCATGACCGACAGAAGAGACTGCAGAGCCCAGCAGCAAGCAGAGAAACTCAGAAGACTGACAGACCATAAAATGCATCAGAGACTAAATAGACTTGGAAATGGGAAACTAAGGAGGAGAAACTTTGCAGAAATAGCCAAAGCAAAGATGAGCGAAGACACTATGAACACATTAACAACACCAAAGCCCATCCCTACTGTACGCAAACCTACCTGGAGGCAGCATATATTTCTGGAGGTGGTAGAAAATATACCAGGTATTGGAAACAAGAACAGCCAGACTGAAAAAGAAAGAAGAGACATAACCCTGAGGTAGAATAACGAAAAACTACCCAAGCATGGACTGGACCCATGCATACACCGACGGTTCTGTAACAAACACAACACAGAATGGAGGGGCAGGGGTATTCCTGAGCCTACCAAATGGTAGAAAAATAACACTGTCAGTGGCAACTGGAAAATACTCAAGCAATTTCAGAACGGAGGCAGAGGCACTGAGGGCTGCAGTAGAAGAAATGGTGACAGGTAAATGAAATGAAAGCCATATAGTCCTGTTTACAGATGCCCTGGCCGTAGTCACAGCACTAAAAAGCAAGAAAAATACTGAACTTAATGATTTAAGAGCAGTACTCTGTCAACTATGCCAGCAGTCCGCAGCAAAAAGAGTAGTGCTACAGTGGGTTCCACCCCACTGTAACATCCAAGGCAACGAGGAGGCAGACAGACTGCCAAAAGTAGGTGCAAGACTACCACAACAAGATCCTAGTGTGACCTACGAAGAGTCCAAAAGGCTTTTTAGAGCCAGATACATGACCAAATGGGAAACAGACCATAATGGCTACACAAAAACGATGCCCATTACCAGTTGAATAGAAGAGAGTAGGTCGTGGTCTTCAGACTCCGCACAGGCCACAATAGACTGAGGTTCCACCTATTAAATAAATTGAAGATAGGTGGCACTGACGAATGCACTTGTCGTACCGGAAAAATGATCGCTGAACATTTGCTGCAAAACTGCCCGACATACGAGGATCAGAGAAAGTACATGTGGCCATCACCAGTGGCAACACTAGACAAACTCTATGTCAGTGTCGACAGCCTCAGAATGACCGCTGCTTTTTTCGAAAAAATACAGGTGTCTGACAGCGTACGAAGAAGAAGAAACAAAGTTTGGAAGTCATCGCAGAAACCAAGCTAAGTACACACACGAGCTGCATACTTCATACGTCTGTGTGATGCGGAATGTCTGGGAGTAACAGACAGAGAAATATCAAAATGGGAATCTCTCCTCACAACCTGCTTAAAAAAGATTTATATGAACTGTCGGCTTAACGCGATTTTGTTCTTCGTCTTCTTCTTGTATAGAACTGCTCTTGCCTTACGGCTTCGCAGTGACGTGAGATGAGCATATGTCTTGTTATCGTCATGTGGGAGGCTTGTGTTGTCGTTAGGTGTATCTTCCTGAGAGTGTCAGAGACACCCTAGATCCATCTGCGTCGTGTCTGCTCCTTGCTCGTAAATCGGATACCTACATATGATATACTTTTCATGCAGGCTAGACATAATGCATTCTGAATAAATTACCGAATCACTTGACTTGCGATCATCAACCGAAAACTGCTTGACTGAAACAATCAAGAAAATTTGAACACAATCTTCTTCTTCTTCTTCTTCTTCTTCTTCGTACGCTGTCAGACGTCAAACTGTATTTTTTCGAAAAAAGCAGCGGTCATCCTGAGGCTGGAACACAATCATAAACTATCGATGTTGAATTGGATGAAGATGCTGAGCAGCGCATGAGCTGCAATGGTCAGCGACCCATAGCTGACTGCTAGCGTCAGGGCCAGCGAACCATAGCTGCCAAGACCCTTCTACGCCTCCACGCGGTGATCCTGATAAAAGGCTGCAGTAGGGCAGACTGGCTAAGGAGAAGGGATGGAAGAGGGAATGCTAACCCGGTACTGAAAAAATGCTTGCTGAAGTCGGATGTGTTGGACCGAAAGGTACAAATATCGCAGCCAAGCTGTAAACTATAACACAACGCATTCCGTTCTCTTAACTACATTCTGCTACTTACCCTTTCAGGGTTTGGTAGCGGGAGATTGAGAACGATCGAAGAAGAAGAAGAAGAAGAAGAAGAAGAAGAAGAAGAAGAAGAAGAAGACGAAGAAGAAGAAGAAGAAGAAGAAGAAGAAAAAGAAGAAGAAGAAGAAGAAGAAGAAGATGAAGAAGAATTGTATCGACTGTGACCAGAACCAATTTGGCGTAGACCCCAGAGGAGAGACGAAAAAAAAGACTGAGGTATGAAAGCATGGCAGAGGGCAGTATACACCAAATTGGAAATCTAGGGTTAAGGGCAGTGATTGTGTTGTTCGTCTTAAAGACGAAATCAAGAGTGATTGTCACGGGCAGCTTTGTCGGTCACTTACCACTTCGTAAGTCATTGGGCCCTTTGTAAGTCATTGACCACTTTGCAAGTCACTGAGCACTTTGTAATTCACTGACCACTTTGTAAGTCACGACCGCTTTGTAAGTCACTGACCACTTTGTAAGTCACTGACCACTTTGGAAGTCACTGACCACTTTGTAAGTCACTGAACACTTTGTAAGTCGCTGACCTCTTTGTAAGTCGCTGACCACTTTGTAAGTCACTGACCGCTTTTTAAGTCACTGACCACTTTGGAAGTCACTGACCACTTTGTAAGTCACTGAACACTTTGTAAGTCACTGAGCACTTTGTAAGTCACTGAGCACTTTGTAAGTCACTGACCACTTTGTAAGTCACTGACCACTTTGTAAGTCACTGCAATCAATGTCCACCTTGTTAGCCACTCACCACTTTGCCAATCATTTTCCATCTTGTCAGACAATGACCACTTTTTCAATCATTTTTCATCTTGTCAGAAAATGACCACTTTTTCAATCATTTTCCATCTTGTCAGACAATGGCCACTTTTGTCAATCATTTTCCATCTTGTCAGACAATGACCACTTTTTCAATCATTTTTCATCTTGTCAGAAAATGACCACTTTTTCAATCATTTTCCATCTTGTCAGACAAGGACCACTTTTTCAATCATTTTCCATCTTGTCAGACAATGACCACTTTTTCAATCATTTTTCATCTTGTCAGAAAATGCCCACTTTTTCAATCATTTTCCATCTTGTCAGACAATGGCCACTTTTTCAATCATTTTTCATCTTGTCAGAAAATGACCACTTTTTCAATCATTTTCCATCTTGTCAGACAATGACCACTTTTTCAATCATTTTCCATCTTGTCAGACACTGGCCATTTTTTTTCAATCATTTTCCATATTGTCAGACAATGACCACTTTTTCAATCATTTTCCATCTTGTCAGACAATGACCACTTTTTCAATCATTTTCCATCTTGTCAGACACTGACCACTTTTTTCAATCATTTTCCATATTGTCAGACAATGACCACTTTTTCAATCATTTTCCATCTTGTCAGACAATGCCCACTTTTTCAATCATTTTCCATCTTGTCAGTCACTAACAATTTTTTCAGTCACCACCCACTTTGTCAGTCATGATTGCTTTTTCTCTTTCACCACTAATTTTGAACTTTTGGAAAGAACAAATGGAATACTACGGTCGCTGGAGGAGATAGCACTGAAGTTGGAAATGACACACATTTAAGTAACCATCTGATATTATTACCAGACAGTATATTTTCTTGAATACACAAAGAAATAGAAGAAGAGGCAGAACAAAATATAAATGGTGTAAATAGTGTTAGTCTTAGTCGACTTGTGATGTTCACCCATCACATGTGATGAAGACCACTCTCTTTGTTCAGCCGTATGGACAGTCTTTTCTCTTGCTGTGTCCGCTGAAATGAGTGACTTGCGCGGTGATTTTGATAAAAGTGAGAAAGAAACTGTGCCTTTTGTCAACCTCACTCTCGGGTCCTGAGCTACCTTTGGTCAGGGGCAAGATATTTATTATAGAATGCCGATTTTTCCTCGGGGCTTACTCCCGAATCCTTTCCCGTAAACAGGTATCCCGCAAGGCAGCGGCGGCGCCGGGGGGGGTGGAGAGGGGAGGGGAGTGACATTTAACGTTGTGTGTCGTGCCTTTTCCATAACCACAAGAGGTCGTAGGGACATCACTCAGCATTTGAGTGAGTCTTGCATCTCTCCCCGGCTGTGTTCAGTTCATTATAGTAATGCCTACATTTCTTAAACGCCAATTTTGTGAAGTTCAGCCGTGTGAACTAGGCTGTGAAATACAACACAGGTTTAAGCGTAGTACAATTCATTTAGCCGTTGTCGAGACCAGGATAATCGGAAGGAAGAAATCACACACAAAAAACGAACGAACTAACCAGTTCAAACGAAAAACACCACCACGTTTCCGTGAACACAAGTGTAAGTCGTCGACTAGAATGAATTCCATGCAAATCCGTGGTATGGCGAGATCCACAATGAACCAAAACAGTAGAGCAATGTAGACCCGCAGCTAGTAACGGCGCCATCTTTGCTGACATCTTTATCTAGTACTTCTACAGAGGCGGATGTCTTTCTGTGCAGGGCCCAGCTCTGCAGTGAGCTTGGTGTAGCTGGGAGGGTGATTCACTGCTTAACTAGCTAGGCTCGAGCAGCTTATTACTCCTCTGCGTTGGGACAAATGCCGCGGAGGGTGGTTAACCAATGTGTAAGTCAATCTTAATAGATTAAAACACAAGAGCAAAGTAGACCCACAGACTATTAGACGCCATATATGCTGCTCTTAACAAACCATTTAGCCATCGTCAGTGTTATGCCATTGCACACAGCCAGCTGTCTAGTATGGCGTGCGTTCTGTGGGGAAGTGGTGCTGTTCTTGGCCTTGTTTTACAGAATGACCCCTACAGACCACTCGGGAAAAGATGGATGGAGACAAATAAATGAAGCTGGAAAAAAGTAGACACAAAAAGGATCAATAACTTAGGGCAGCATTACTTGTCCTGTATTTTCTGGAGACCCGTACTCGGAATGGAACCGAAATGGTTTAAGATAATCAATGGATATAATATTGATAGCTTAATTTCCCAAACGATGTAAATGCAAGAAAGAAGTATTACACCTCATTGATGTATACATACTTTGCAAAACTATTATTAAGCTTTAAATTTGGTTAGTTTCTACGAGGCGTGTTCAAATGAAACCGGACCTAACTGCACCAAGCGAACATACATACGATGGGCATGATGACGTCAATTATGACGTAAACAGTTCATACCAACCGTCAAGTTTGCAAAATTTCATTATCCTCCGACTCATAGTTTCCCCAGTATCTAAAGAAAACAGGTTTGTGGAGCGTGCAGCCTAGTTGAGGATGAGCTTGCTAGTTAAGGCTGAGTTTAACTTAGCCTAACTTAACTTTGTTATACTAGTTTAGATGACTCTACAGTATGTGTGCAACCAGTTTCTTGGAGCGTGATTTTTACGAATGTGCGAGTCCATTTTAATAGACTCAAACACTAGAGCTAAGAAGACCCGCAGCCAGTTAGGCGCCACCTATAGCTGCTCTTAGAAACCACCTGGGGAAAAGTACAAATAATTTGTGTAGATTTTTAATTTGAATTTTATCCAAGAAGCGGACGTTAAGCCTACTCTTTTTGATTTTCAACTTCCAAGGAATTTTTAACGTGTTCGACACAGGGCACGGTAGTCCGGTCCCACTACCCAGAAACCAGGGGAATTTTTACCAGAATTTTCACATGAAAAAATTCCCGATCCCCGATCTTAATTCGAACACGTAATCTCCGGTATCCGAAGCGAAGACCTTACCTTGAGACCACAAGTCCCCAGGGTTTGTGCCAGTGTTCGAAATCACGGACGGGCAGAAAATTATATCCGGGCGTTGTTCGTTCTCAGTATGACCGCTCCTTCAGCCGATCCAGCTGTAAATGGGTACCTGACGTATAAATTGAGCAAGGTAATGACATCAAGAAAGAGAACTGGCCCAGGGTGTTGGCTTTGTCTATGACATGTTATCTTCATCCTCTTCGGCAGTTGTTGCCATGGTACCTACCTTTACTTTTAAAACAGATTCATTGTCCATTCACATTACAGTTATACACACAAAGAAACACAAATAAAAGAATCGTTAAGTTCAAGAACCGTAGATACAGACAATATATGTTTTCAATTAGAGAATGAAGCAATGTCAAACCTCCCACGCCATAACTTTTGTAGATTATCTGTGATAACATCGTGTGATATCTCTTAATAAAATCCGGCGTCGTTCATTTCTCTGACGACAGTTTAACCCGGGGAATACAAATCGCTGTTTTTACTTGACTTTAAACTTGACCTTACGTGCCCAGAGATAACTTGATCCTTTATACATTGGCTTTCATTCCGACTGGGTCAAACAAAGTGTGGACGAGCAAGAAAAGATAGAGATTTAATCACTACAGGAAACTTCTGTTATGACTATTTACAAGGTTCACGAATAGCGGCCACAAGAACAGCTGGTTTTAGTCGACTATTGTTAGTCTCTAGATTACAATTGATTATCTATTCACTTTTATCGTTTTAAGTCATCTGGAGATGCAATCTTTATTCTTATTATTTATGTATTAAAGCATACATTTAAAATACTTCTTCTTCTTCTTTTACTGCTTATTCTTCTTCTTGTTCTACTACTTCTTCTTCTTCTTCTTCTTCTTGTTCTACTACTTCTTCTTCTTCTTCTTGTTCTACTACTACTTCTTCTTCTTCTTCTTCTTGTTCTTGTTCTATTACGTCTTCTTGTTCTACTACTTCTTGTTCTTGTTCTTGTTCTACTACTTCTTCTTCTTCTTGTTCTACTACTTCTTCTTCTTCTTCTTCTTCTTCTTCTTCTTCTTCTTCTTGTTCTACTACTTCTTCCTTTTCTTGTTCTACTACTTCTTCTTCTTCTTGTTCTACTACTTCTTCTTCTTCTTCTTGTTCTACTACTTCTTCTTCTTCTTGTTCTACTACTTCTTCCTTTTCTTGTTCTACTACTTCTTCTTCCTCTTGTTCTACTACTTCTTCCTTTTCTTGTTCTACTACTTCTTCTTCTTCTTGTTCTACTACTTCTTCCTTTTCTTGTTCTACTACTTCTTCTTCTTCTTGTTCTACTACTTCTTCTTCTTCTTCTTCTTCTTCTTCTTGTTCTACTACTTCTTCTTCTTCTTGTTCTACTACTTCTTCTTCTTCTTCTTCTTGTTCTACTACTTCTTCTTCTTCTTCTTCTTCTTCTTCTTCTTCTTCTTCTTCTTCTTGTTCTACTACTTCTTCTTCTTCTTGTTCTACTACTTCTTCTTCTTCTTCTTCTTCTTGTTCTACTACTTCTTCTTCTTCTTCTTCTTCTTCTTCTTCTTCTTCTTCTTCTTCTTGTTCTACTACTTCTTCTTCTTCTTGTTCTACTACTTCTTCTTCTTCTTGTTCTACTACTTCTTCTTCTTCTTCTTCTACTACTTCTTCTTCTTCTTCTTGTTCTACTACTTCTTCTTCTTCTTCTTCTTCTTCTTGTTCTACTACTTCTTCTTCTTCTTCTTGTTCTACTACTTCTTCTTCTTCTTGTTCTACTACTTCTTCTTCTTCTTGTTCTACTACTTCTTCTTCTTCTTGTTCTACTACTTCTTCTTCTTCTTGTTCTACTACTTCTTCTTCTTCTTGTTCTACTACTTCTTCTTCTTCTTCTTGTTCTACTACTTCTTCTTCTTCTTCTTCTTCTTCTTGTTCTACTACTTCTTCTTCTTCTTGTTCTACTACTTCTTCTTCTTCTTGTTCTACTACTTCTTCTTCTTCTTGTTCTACTACTTCTTCTTCTTCTTGTTCTACTACTTCTTCTTCTTCTTGTTCTACTACTTCTTCTTCTTCTTGTTCTACTACTTCTTCTTCTTCTTCTTGTTCTACTACTTCTTCTTCTTCTTCTTCTTCTTCTTGTTCTACTACTTCTTCTTCTTCTTGTTCTACTACTTCTTCTTCTTCTTCTTCTTGTTCTACTACTTCTTCTTCTTCTTCTTCTTCTTGTTCTACTACTTCTTCTTCTTCTTCTTGTTCTACTACTTCTTCTTCTTCTTGTTCTACTACTTCTTCTTCTTCTTCTTCTTCTTCTTCTTCTTCTTCTTCTTCTTCTTCTTGTTCTACTACTTCTTCTTCTTCTTGTTCTACTACTTCTTCTTCTTTTCTACTACTTCTTCTTCTTCTTGTTCTACTACTTCTTCTTCTTCTTCTTCTTCTTCTTCTTCTTCTTGTTCTACTACTTCTTCTTCTTCTTCTTCTTCTTCTTCTTGTTCTACTACTTCTTCTTCTTCTTCTTCTTCTTCTTCTTGTTCTACTACTTCTTCTTCTTCTTGTTCTACTACTTCTTCTTCTTCTTGTTCTACTACTTCTTCTTCTTGTTCTACTACTTCTTCTTCTTCTTCTTCTTCTTCTTCTTCTTCTTGTTCTACTACTTCTTCTTCTTCTTCTTCTTCTTCTTCTTGTTCTACTACTTCTTCTTCTTCTTGTTCTACTACTTCTTCTTCTTCTTCTTCTTCTTCTTCTTCTTCTTGTTCTACTACTTCTTCTTCTTCTTCTTCTTCTTCTTCTTCTTCTTCTTGTTCTACTACTTCTTCTTCTTCTTCTTCTTCTTCTTCTTCTTCTTGTTCTACTACTTCTTCTTCTTCTTCTTCTTCTTCTTCTTCTTCTTGTTTTACTTCTTCTTCTTCTTCTTGTTCTACTACTTCTTCTTCTTCTTTTTCTACTCCTTCTTCTTCTTGTTTTACTTCTTCTTTGTCTTCTTCTTCTTCTCCTTCTTCTTCTTCTTCTGTATCTATTTTATCTTTTCTTCTCTTTCTTCTGCTACTTATCTTTTTGTTTGGCGTTCGTCCTGAAAGGAATGTTTTTGATGTTGTATCGTATGTCACAGCGAGGATGTGATATCTGCACCTTTCTGCACGACACTTCCAATTTCAACACGGATTTTGTACAACCGGGTACGCCCTCCCACATCTATTCCTAATCTATCAGCCAGACTGTATGGTTGGAATCTCTGTCCAGGCCCGCCACTTGGACGCGCATTAGGGTCTTGGTCAGTTATGGGTCACTGACCCTGATCCAAGCAGCCAGTTACAAATCGCTGACTTCTGCCAGGTCATTCCGCGAATCTTCTTTAAAACGTCGTACCGTTTCGTGTCTAGTATTCAATCGATTTGTCATTGTGTCTTCCTCAACTGATCGTAAAGGAGACATTTCTGTAAACTATTTTCAATAGCTTTCGCTTTATTCGATCTTTCACATTAAAGAACTAATTAGAAAAAGCTTGTATGCGTGTTTATACAGTCTTGCACCCTTTCTTAAAGCGAATATTGGTTATCTGTTCTTGTCCGTCAAGAAAGGGACAGTTTGCATTGAGGGCAAAGGGATCAACCAGGAATCCTCTGCAATAATGTTCAAAGCCATTTGATGAAATACGTGCCAAAGCACGTAAGGTGGGCAGTGAGGAAGAAAAGAGTGGTGGGGTGTGGTAGTGAATTATTCATAGAAATCTATGTCATCTTTAGATGCTTGCTACCCAAGCAGATATCCCAGAAACTAAAGATGGTGATTATTAATTGCTACGCGCATTCTTCGTCTTCTTTTTCTTCTTCATTCCTCCTCAGATCAAGGTTCCCGTTTCTCTTACAAAGAACACCTTTGTTTGTAAGGTTGTTTCATCTCCACACAGTTTTTATCTCATATATGTCTCTAGAGGCCAGTATTGTTATCTCTTTTCCTGCGTGAGCGTGCAGCTTTGTAGGATATATTCCACGGTCAAGATATGCTCCCCACATGGGCACCTGTCAGCTGTTCCAATCCTCATTTTGTTGTAAAGTCTCTTTAGTCTGTTATGTCCAGTTCTCAGTCTGAAGATGATGACTTGCTCTTCTCTAGTTAAGTTATAGTAGCTGTCTACTTTTCGGAAGTCGGGGTGTTGATCAGCCCATTTTACCCTGAAGTTGGCTTTAATTATGGTCTTGGCCTCATTATGTGATACTCAGGTCTGTTTGTGGGGACGCTCCTCCACTCTTTGCTAGTTTGTCTGCAGCTTCATTGCCTTCAATATTGCAGTGGGGTGGGATCCACTGCATGACCAACCTTGAGTGTTCTGCTGAGAGCTGTGTCAAGGAGAACATACATTGTTCGAGATCTTCATCTTTGTGTTGTTTTAGCGCTGTTAATACTGACATGGCATCAGTCAGGAATATTATGTTTTTTTGGTGGATATCTTTATCTTGGATTACAAGCTCAGCTGCGGCTGCCTCTGCTTCTGCGCGGAAATTATTGGAATATATTCCCGTTGTTAATACTCGAGTTTTTTCTTCACCATTCCTTAGTCTGTAATAGACCCCTCCACCTCCACTGGATGTGGCTTTGTTAGATGAGCAATCTGTATATACTATGCGCATTCAGTTTTATTTATGGATTATATATTTGGACTCAAACAATGAAAATGGAATATTGAAGCCTTTGAAATGTGGGTCTTCCGATGACTTGGGATAGTTTCTTTGAAAAACAGGATAACAAAAAGTGATGTCATGGAACAACTCCACGTGGGGAAGAGGCTTATGATGGAAATAAAGAGCAGAAAAACCAAGTATTCTGGACATGACAGTCTGCCAGAGGGAAGCACGTGTGCAGATAATATCATCAAAGTGGTCGGGACACAGTCTGACTGATTGCATTGACCTGGCCCTGGACATATAAAGCTGAATGCACATTACCGTCACCTCCGATGCGGAGACGGACTTGATGAACGGGAAAATGAGGTTCTCAAAAATACATGTATACTCAATTAAATCATTTCAGCTGCCGTTGGAGAACAGGTCTACAACTACAACATTTCAAATGTATAATCTCCTGGTCTCTGGCCAGATGTTCTTCCTTTCTGTAAGTGTGCCTCAAGTTCTCTTCTTTGAATGTGTGTTGGTCTCCCTCTACTTATCTCTCTCGCCGGACCTTAGAATGGCCTTACCGTGGACATTAAGTGACATCAAGGAGAGTTTTTCCACCCAACTCTAGATAGTGTTGGCGGGAGTGTTATGTTAACATATTCATCAGACAGTGTTAGTCGGGGTCAGGTGAAACATACTGATCATACTATATTAGTCAGGGTCAGATGAAACATACTGATCAGGGAATGTTACTTAGGTTCAGGTAAAACATACTGATCAGACTATATTAGTTAGGTTCAGGTGAAACATACTGATCAGACTATATCAGTTAGGTTCAGGTGATGCATACTGATCAGACTATATTAGTTAGGTTCAGGTGAAACATACTGATCAGACTATATTAATTAGATTCAGGTGAAACATACTGATCAGACTATATTAATTAGGTTCAGGTGAAACATACTGATCAGACTATATTAATTAGATTCAGGTAAAACATACTGATCAGACTATATCAGTTAGGTTCAGGTGATGCATACTGATCAGACTATATTAGTTAGGTTCAGGTAAAACATACTGATCAGACTATATCAGTTAGGTTCAGGTGATGCATACTGATCAGACTATATTAATTAGATTCAGGTAAAACATACTGATCAGACTATATTAATTAGATTCAGGTAAAACATACTGATCAGACTATATCAGTTAGGTTCAGGTGATGCATACTGATCAGACTATATTAGTTAGGTTCAGGTAAAACATACTGATCAGACTATATTAGTTAGGTTCAGGTGAAACATACTGATCAGACTAATTTAGTTAGGTTCAGGTGAAACATACTGATCAGACTATATTAGTTATGTTCAGGTGATACATACTGATCACATTAGTCAGGGTCAGGTGAAACATACTAACCAACCCCGCCCCCCTTCACTTCCAAGAAGTTCTTCTTAAAAAAACAGGCTGCTTCATGGCAGTCTAGCTAACGAGGTAGGGACCTGCATTGTGATACCCAGTAGTGATCTTACAGCGGTGTCTCAGTTTCCACTGAATCCAGGTGGACTCAGACTCGCCTTCACAAGTACGTCCCAGGATATGAGAAGAGCGACTGGAAAATAAAAGTCGCCATTAAAAACAAGAACTACATTAGCCTTTACACCCACCGGGAATGAAACAATATCGCTTCATCTTCACCAAATAGTAAACTAACATGATACAAGCTCTCCACAAGTGTAAATATTGCTTATTCTCTGTGCCTTGTGTATTTGAGTGTTTCGTATACGATCGGCTCTATGAGAAAAGCGGATGTAAGCAGCTGCTGTCACTGGCGTTGTTATCTATCGATAAGGGCACATAAAAAAACATCATTATCACCCAGGCACAGGGCTGTTATCACACCGCCTACTGGATATCTTTCTAAACTCCTGAGAATATCAACATCAGCGAAACTCGAATACAAGTATTTTTCGAAGAAGAAGAAGAAGAAGAAGACGAAGAATAAAAAGAAGAAGAAGAAATAGAAGAAATAGAAGAATCAATCAATATATCTGTCTCTCTATATCTATATATCTATCTATTTGTCTGTCTACAGATCTATCTCTCTCGCTCTCTCTTTCTTCTCTCTCTTTCTCTCTCTCTCTCTCTCTCTATATATATATATATATATATATATCCAACTATCTATCTATCTTTAACACTCCATCCACAACAGCAGTGCATGATATAGGAATTCCTTTACCTTGATACCGACGGAGTCAAAAGCAGATAGACCTCCATTTCAGTCCGTCATATGGCTCCAGCAAACCGGCAGCGTTACACCAATATTGCCAATCAGGTTGTAATGGATGCTATAATCCCCATAGCGCCTAGCTTTGCACTATAGCCAAGAGAACATCGCCCACCTTCTCAAGCAAGTCTTGGGATGTAGAAAAGCCACTGTAACCCGCCACCGAAATGTTATCAAGAGGTAAATTAATTCAGTACGAGTGGCTTCCACAGCGAAAATCATCATCATGTTACTGAATGTCCTTTGTAGAACATCGCTCTCATGACAGTCGATCTAGAAGACACTCGATCCCTGACCAGCTCTCACGCCTCTTCTACTGTCAACCCCAGACCATCTGTAATATCCCTTGTCAATATTCTTCTCGGCTTATCTCTACCTCATTTTCCAGGTATCATACCATCCAATATCGTTCTTTCCAGGCCACTGGTGTTTGGCTTGGCTTCGCTCGTTCTCAATCTCCCACTACCAAACCCTGAAAGGGCTTAAGTAGAAGAATATAGTCCAGAGAACGGAATGCGTTGTGTCATAGTTTGCAGCTTGACTGCGATATTTGCACCTTTCGGTACAACACATCCGACTTCAACAAGCATTTTTTGAGTACCGGGCTAGCATTCCCTCTTCGATCACTTCTCCTTAGCCAGTCTGCCCTGCTACAGCATGTTATCCAGGATCACCTCGTGGAGATGTAGAAGGGTCTTGGCAGCTCTGGTTCGCTGGCCCTGACGCTAGCAGTCAGCTATGGCTCGCTGACCACTGCAGCTCATGCACTGCTTAGCATCTTGATCACTGTTGTGTTTGATGTGGCCAAAGTACGGTAATTATGTATACGTAACGTAAACCGAGTTACATATAAGGAAATAAGAGATAAAATTACAACGGCAATAGTGTCTTTCGAAAACCTCTTGGCAACTGTCAAAAGAAGGAAACTCACTTGGTACGGTCACATATCGAGATGAAATGGTCTTGCAAACACAATCCTCCGTGGAAAGGTGCATGGCAGACGACGAAGAGGCCGGCCCAAAAAGAGATGGGAGGACAACATAAAAGAATGGACCAGTCTCCGACCAGAAGAGTCACATGCAGCGGTATCTGGCAGATATGAGTGGCGTAGGGTTGTGAAGATGTCTTTATTTGTGCCCCAACGACCTCACCGGTTACGGGATGACCTGACCTGACCTGATTGTTGTTTACTACCCTATATTGACCTGCCATTTTTTATTGTTTTTTCAACATTTATACTAGTCCGCAGAAGGATAATTGAACAAGTGATATTATACGCAGCTGTAAAGATAAACACGCGGGTCGAGATGGACAGTGGTAGATCGCCTGCCTCTACAAGCATAGGTACCGGATTCGACCCTTCGTTTTAGACAAGATGCAGTTAAATTGACTGACAATTTGTGCGATCTACTTTTAGGGAAACGGAATCCTCTTCTGCGTTCGTTCTCAATCTCCCGCTACTATGCCCTGAACGGGGTTCTGGAAGTAGCTAGATGTAGTCCTGAGAACGGAATGCGTTGTGTCGCTAGTTTACAGCTTGACTGCGCTATTTGCACCTTTCGGTCCGACACATCCGTCTTCGGCAGCTTTTAGGGAATCAAATGCAGCGAGGGAGGGGACTGTCCACCCTACTCCATAAAAAGCCGAGGCCTAAACCAACGCTCTGCAACACTTAATCCGCGACCGCAGTATCTGTTAGAGAACTATCTTCGCACGAGATATTAGAGCGGTGACTTAACACGGGACAGAGATTCGAGTCTCAGTAAGGGTTGTTCGCCTAAGAACCTCTAATTAAGGTAATAGTTGAACTTACGGTTTTCAGGTCAAAGACACAGGGTTCAAATCTCGCTTCCGCCAGGAGCCAGTCGACCCAGCAGTAAACTGGTAACGGGAGTACTTTTCCAGAATGGAAGTGAAATAGCATGAATCGAACTGGTAACCATACCGCATAAACAAGTTCTGTCCTCGTTAAATAGCATCTAACACTTCATCCCTGACTGCAGAGTCTGCTATCTTACTACATTAACCATTACGGTTCAAATTTGTTTCTAGCGACATTTAAACCAAAGCTGATCTGTAAATAATTAGATCGTTGATATATAACAGATTTATACGCATAGTTTCTAACTTAACTCATTTACTTCCCAATATTTATGCACATATTTTTTTTAAATGTAAAACTTCCGTATATTTATAAATTAGGAAAACAGATGATATTGAACAACTGTTAAACACTGTCATTCGCTACTGGAAAATACACAAGCAATTTCAGAGCGGAGGCAGAGGCACTAAGGGCGGCAGTGGAAGAAATGGTGACAGGTAAAAGGAATGAAAGTCATATAGTCCTGCTTACAGATTCCTTGGCCGTAGTCGCAGCACTAAAAAGTCAGAAAAATACTGAAATTAATGATTTAAGAGCAGTACTCTGTCAACTATGCCAGCAGTCCGCACCAAAAAGGGTAGTGGTACAGTGGGTTCCATCCCACTGCAACATCCAAGGCAACGAGGAGGCAGACAGACTTGCAAAAGAAGGTGCAAGACTACCACAACCAGATACTAGTATGACGAAGAGTCAAAACGGCTTATTAGAGCTAGATACATGACCAAATGGGAAACCTAACATACTGGCTACACAAAAAACGATGCCTATTACCAGTTGAACAGAAGAGAGCAGGTCGTGGTCTTCAGACTTCGCACTGGCCACAATAGACTTCGCACTGGCCACAAAAGACTTCGCACTGGCCACAATAGACTGAGGTACCACCTATTCAACAAATTGAAGATAGGTGGCACTGACGAATGCCCGTGTGGGGACCGATAAAATGACCGCCTGCAAATCTGCTGCAAAACTGCCCGACATACGAAGATCAGAGAGAGTAGATGTGGCCATCACCAGTGGCAACACTAGACACGCTCTATGGCAGTGTCTACAGCCTCAGGATGACCGCTGCTTTTTTCGAAAAAATAAAGGTTAATGTCTGACTGCGTACGATGAAGAAGAAGAAGAAGAACAACTGTTAAATATAAGCATGGTAGTAGTTTAAGCTAATCTCTTGACTCTGTAGCATTGTGAGAACATTAGCAAGCCGATATTGACTTCTCGCAGTGAATCAGTCAATTGATGCTGTAAACGGTATGGTTTGAATAGACATCGTACCTATATGTAGACTCCAATGGAAATTTGCTCTTTAAAAATGTATCTTGCTCTATTTACTCTTCGACTTCTCTTATACCAAGACCCTCACCTTGGCTTCCTCGTAGCCCTTCCTGGAAACGCGCTGTTTTCATGGCAGCATAGCTAATTCGGTGAAGGATAGACGTGATCCCCGTAGTAGTGAGCGACACGCAGTTGAAGCCAAGCATAGCACAACCGCCTGGAGGACCATGGTCCATTCTCATCAGCACGCTGGGCATGTGAAGAAAGCTACTGCAACCCGCCACTTTACGTCCTTTTCAGGCGCACAAAAGAGTAACTTACTCATTGTGGACATCCGCAAACAACGAAATAAATATTATGTACACACACGCTGAAAAACTAAGAAAAAAAGAAGCCAATACAAAGTCATTATAACAGGATTATTAATTTTTTTAATTAAATGCAAATTCGTACAGTTGTGTATAATATACAAAGGTTGATGTTCGCTTTTTCCTTTTTAGTTTAACAAATGTTCCTCTTTTGATGACGCACGCGTTTGTAGACGCTTAAGTCAGCCAGCTGTTTCTACGTCCGATTAAGTTTTGATATAGTCATTCGAAATGTTGACATTTCATTGTTTTAACTCAGTGATGTTGGGTACTGAGTCGTTTGTCCGGTCATTCAAAACATACTGACCAGGACTACGTGTCAGAGTCAGGCACAATATACTGACCAGGACTACATGCCAGGGTCAGGTACAATATACTGACCAGGACTACGTACCATGGTCAGGCACAATATACTGACTAGGACTACGTGTCAGGTTCAGGCACAATGTACTGACCAGGACTACGTGTCAGGTTCAGGCACAATGTACTGACCAGGACTACGTACCAAGGTCAGACACAATACACTGACCAGGTCTACGTGCCACGGCTATGCACAATATACTGACCAAAACCACTATCTTTCATCAATGTAGCCTTCCCTGGAAACATGCTGTTTTCAAGGCAGTCTGCCTGACGAGATGTGGATCGACGTGATCCCCGTATTACTGAGTGCCACGCAGATGAAGTCAAGCATTGCACAACCGTCTGGAGGGCCGCATTCCACCTTCATCCTCACGCTCGGGATGTGAAGAAAGCTACTACAACCCGCCAGGTAACGTCCTTTTCAGGGCACACATTTTACTCATCGTGGTCATAAAACAATTACGACTCAGTGGCGTATCATAAGTTGGAGCGATGTACTATTTGAACCGTAAGGCCCCAAATTGCATAGCTAACATTGTTTACGACGAGGCTGTTCGGTGGCCATTGTAGTGGGGGTTAAAGTACAGAAGTCTCATGTTCAAGAAACAGTTTCTCGTCCGATGATTTGGTTCACCATTTTTATTGGAAGGAAAGCAAGTCTGAAACTGCTTGCATATTACAAAACTCGAACAATTCAAAAGAAAAGGTAATTACAAATGAACACAATTTTCTTAACATTTCGACAACTATTAACCATTTTGTGATAGATATGTGTTGACTTCTTTTTGTCGTACTGTGTATCATGTGTGTTACAAAAAATTCCGACATTAATTTTCGTCCGCGGAAACAAATAGCATATGGGTGTTGTCATTCGGCAGGAAGGTTTATGGGACCGTCATGTGCATGCGTTCATTTTTTCTCTTCCGCAAATTGTGTCAGTTTCTGACAGTCAGTCTTTCAGTGTTTAGTATAGTAAGCCCCCGTTGGGTTTTCATTCACCACGAAATGACGCAATTTAGAAGTCATGTTGACCGTTTTTTGGGGTCTTTGGGGTTGTGTAACACGAATATTCACCACACGATCAAAACATTACCAAAGAGTACCACCTGGAGATCATTCATCGCCTTCCAGATGCTGTTCGACGAGAACGGCCGGACCTGTGGACAACGGAACCTGGCAGCACAATCATGACAACGCACCCGCCAATTTTTCGCATCTGGTTTATACGTTCTTGGTCAAATACAACATTCTCCTGGTTCGCCCCGCTCCCTGTCTTCCCGATATGGCTCCTTGCTATATTTTGTTGTTCCCAAAGCTGAATAGCCCGCTGAAACAGACCTGATTAGAGTCATGAGAAGACATTATGCGGAAAGCGACGACCCAGTTGTACTCCATTCCCAAAGAGATCTTTCTGAATGCTTGGTAATGTGTGGAATCCCAAAGAGAGTACTTTAAAGGGGATTATTCTTTCACACCCTCAGGTAAGTAGTTGTAGGTCAGATACTTTTTGAACATATCTCGTTTATATAATAATAATAATAGCTGTCCATCGTTGTCGATGAGGACCGCCGACATCATCCTTGTCACAGATTTCCCTGTTGGGTGTGGGTGCGCATGTGGCCGAACAGGCCAATGCGGGCACGAAAACGTCTGCTACATATCGGGCACACAAGGTTTGTAGAAGGGGATTGTGTTCCCGCTGTTCGGGATTTCCGGTTCTCGCGTCTGCTCTGGGCTTTCAAAACACGGTCGTCTTCACCGGCAGCTACACCCGATTTGACTGCGCTTCTCCAGTCAGATCTGTTTTGCACAAGATATTCCCAGGTGTCGATGTCTATCTGGCAAATTGTTAGTGAGTCCTTCAGACCGTCTTTAAAACGTTTCTTTGGGCGCCCTCTCTCACGCCATCCCTCTCTCAGCTCGCCGTAGAGAAGCTTTTTTGGGAGCCGCTCGTCTGACATACAGACGAGGTGTCCGGCCCATCCTAGTCGTGCTTTTTCTAGCAGTGCATGGATGCTAGGCATGTTAGCCCTCGAGAGAACCTCGATGTCAGTGACACGATCTTGCCATCGGATGTGGAATATTCGCCTCAGGCAACCTGTGTGGAAGTGGTTTAACCTCCTTGCATGTCCAGAGTATACAGTCCAGCTTTCGCAAGCGTATAGTAGGGTTGGAAAGATGGTTGCACGGTAGACTATATATATATATAAAGGCAAAGGCCGCCGTCCATCGTAGACGATGATGGCATAATAATTTTGCTAGCGCTGTGTTTTGTAAGGATTAACTGCGCTACTTTTCATCCTCACTCTCTCGTCTCGTGCCGCCCGACCCCAGTGGCAAGTCAAAGACAAGACTAGGGGGCGAAAACGAAATGCAAAGGATTCCTCATCTAGTACCCGTGAAAAAGACGGAGGAGTTCGGAGTCGAGCCCACACACTTGATCAAGAGGTCGCCGACTTAACCACTTCACCACGGAATATACATATATATATATATATATATATATATATATATATATATATATATATATATATATATGGTACGATGTATATGTACTATAATGGGTATGTGCATGTGCGTGCAATCATTATTTCTTGTGGCTTAGACATTGTTGTGTTTGCGTATTTCTATGAACGTTTGCATTTATTCATTTATAAACATGTATATAAATATATGTCTTTGTATAAATATATTTGGACGGCCAGTGACAATAAATTCCAGTCCACGTCATGCATAAATGCTTTTCAACGCTTAACAAGAATGTAAACCTTAAAGAATAATATTTTATAGCTCAAGCGCTCTACATTAACGCAATCAAAACTGTGTAGGTGAAAAGGTAGTAGTTTCATTAACAATGTGCAAGGACATAAATATATTAGCCACATCGAGGTTGTCATTCCCTTCCTTGCTGCTTTAACTTCCCTACCTAATGACATGTTTTTTTAATGTTATGTGTTTGCCTCACTAGTTTCTACTGGCGGAGGCGCGCCTATTCCACCACAGACCGTAGTCAACCTGGACGATATTTAGGCGCATAAACCAGTGCTTGGGTGTATGTGTGCGTCTGTATGTACCTATGCTAGGTTTGTGCGCCCTCAGAAGCTAGCCCAACCAAATTAAATGGAAGGGCCTCACCATGAGGGCGCGTGTGAAAGTTGTGCAAGAGTGTGACTGTAGGACGGAGTCAAATGAAACAGAGGGAGGTAGAAAGAGAGAGGAAGGTACCTCTCCCTTTCCTACCAACAAGCCAAAAACCAATTTTTAGCTGGGCTGACCTGATCTGAACTTGTCGACAGTAGGTATCAAACCTCGGCAACATTTTAGTGACAAGCAAACACTCTACCACACAGCCATTCCGAGAGTGACTTGATCAGTACTGATGTATATGGAATACAATGTGAAAGTAAGTAAATGGGGAGAAGGCGCGTGATCTAATCTGTAAATGTGTCATTCAATCAGACAGGAAGAACTTTTCGAGCTTAACTCGTCAGCTCTAGAACAAAATAACAATACAATAAATTAATTAAAGAAGTTAAAGCTACATTTATATTAACATTACACTGCTGTCGGAGATGAAGTTCTAGAGAATTCATTGCACTAAGCCCCATTTTGTTTATGGAACGGAGTGGTCATTTTACATTCTCGTAGTGAAGCAGGTGTTCATTTTCAGCTATGTCGACTGGAGCGTGCCGATAACGAGAGTCGAACACGGGCGTTCCAACAACACTATACTTGAAGAAAATCACGTGTAATATAAATGTATGGTTATACTCACAAGCAATGATAGTGCCGTACCAATAACAGTATTCATCAGTCAAAATAGACTAGACAACATAAGAATTTACCTGCGTGCTATTCATCAGCTTGTATTAATCCGAATTATACAACTTGGAAACCCGCCTTCCTCTTTCTATCCTTCAACCAAATAGAGTAGCCAGGATTGGTCAGAATCTGCCCGATGTCCCTAAAGAAATTACTCTGTTAATCAATACCAGGTGTTAAATCACATTATGTTAATCTCTGCATTTTCAACCATAGTCTTTATGTATCCATGCCCCTGTAGATGTCCTTGCCTATCACTGACTTACTCGAAGCTTGCATCTACCGACGAATTATTTCTAGTGTCTACTTTGTTAATGTTTGTAATCCTTTGGCCGTAGTAGCTCTGTTATTGTGGCTCGTTTCTGTGTTTCAGCTCAAAATAAAAACACTATTGCTTGGTACTTTTCAAACCGCAAATTAAGCCCCGCCTATTTCGTTGCTGACTTTCTCACTTTTTGTGTTCATTTTTTGTTCCTGAGATGGAAGCCACGCGGTTGAAAGGATCATTTTGCAGTGAATTCTATTGCGATCATACGCATGCGTCAATTCCACCAAACACGCGACCTGGCTGGTGTCTGATTGGTTCATTGATCCGGAAGCCACGAGCTCACTGGTCCAGGAAGCTGATCGATTGTGGAAATAATTAGTCGAAAGCACGCCCGTTGTGGGAGTTGCGGCAAGCAGGACCTACGTTTAGGTTCGAAGGTTACGGTTGTTTCACGTCTGGGGCAACCGAAGATGTTACATGAGCCTTACCAGCCTAGTTGGTTTCATAATCTTTCCGGGGGCAATCACTCGGCAGATTTGTCCAACTTAAAAAGAAAACAATGCACATGTTTTCATTTTTCATAAATAAATGTTGCAAGTACAGAGGGTTCCATTTTGCGTTTTATTATGTATTATATTAAGTAATATGTCTTTATTTTCATCCTTTTTCTTCGTCATCTTTTTCTTCTATTTATGTTTGTTCCTCTTTCTCCTTATTGCGCGTCTTTCTCATTTGTTAAAGTTCATTTTCTTATTCTAATTCATTCTTTTTTCGTCCTAGCCACCTTCATCTAATGTATATTCATCTTTTTTTTAAATATTCGTCGTTTTTCCTGCATCTTATGCTTCTTTCTCACCTTCTGTTTGTTTTTCTTAATTATGTTTCACGTTTTCTCATGCTTGTACGCCTTATCCGACTTCAGTTCGTTGTTTCTGCTTTCTCATTTTTTGCTTTCTTCTATATTTTCTCTCTGTATCTGCTCCATCTGGTTTGTCCCTTCTCTCTATGCCTCTTTTTTTAATTCGTCCGTTGTTTTTTCTTCATGCTCTTCCATTTATCCTTCTTCTGCTCAATCGTATTCCTTATAAATGAAAACTTAATTTTTTATGTTCTTTTATTTCTGATGTATTTTTCCTTTACTTTCATAATTGCTATCTTTCTTATTTTTGCGTTTATATTTATTTATCTCTCTATCACTTATTTCTTTCTTTCTCCATCAGTTATTTCTTACTTTCTATATTCAGTTATCTATATCGCTCTAATCCGCGGCCTTTATTCTTTCTCCATCAATTAATTGTTTTCTTCCGTCAATTATTTTTTTTCATTAATTATTTCTTTCTTTTCCCAACAATTGTTTCTTTCCTTCTTTCTCAATTATTTTTTTTCATAAATGATTTATGTTTTTCTCCCTCAATTATTTAAGTCTGATATTTCCTTATTTCTCCATCACGTATTTCTTTCAGTTTTAATCATTTTTGGTTCTTTCTTTCCCTCTCAATTATTTCTTTTTTTAATCTTTCCTTCCCTATCAAGAATTTCTTGCTTTCTACATCAGCTTTTTCGTTCTCCTCGTATACTTCTCCTTTAATTCTTTCTTTCTTTCTTTCTCTCTCAATTATTCCCTTACTTCTCCATCAACTATTGCTTTCTTTTACATCCATTTTGCCGTAAATATTTCTCCCTCAATTATTGTTTCTCTCCATCAAATAATCCTTTCATTCTTCTTCAATTATTTCTTTTTTTTTCTCTACATGATTTATGTTTTCTTCAATTCAAACATGTGACATATGTCACATAAACAGGGAGCTTTTTATTAGGTGAAAGGAATGAGCACAGGCGAATGTCAACATAGAAGCAATAAGGCAAATTAGATCATTGGATAATTACTTCCAATAATTAATTGCAAACATGGGACAAAAACTACCAAAAGAGATCTATGTCCCGACACTATGCTATCAATGTCCAAACTGGATATTAAAATCAAATGTCACACCTGGATACTAACATCAAGTGTCAGAACTGGACACTAACATCAAATGTCAGAACTGGACACTAACATCAAATGTCAGAACTGGATATTAAAATCAAATGTCAAAACTGGATACTAACTTCAAATGTAAAAACTAGACACTAACATCAAATATCAAAACTGGACACTAATATCAAATGTCCGAACTGGATATTAAAATCAAATGTCAAAACTGGACACTAACATCAAATGTCAAAACTGGACACAAACATCAAATGTCAAAACTAGACACTAACATCAAATGTCCGAACTGGATATTAAAATCAAATTTAAGAACTGGACACTAACATCAAATGTCAGAACTGGACACTAACATCACATGTCAGAACTGGACACTAACATCAAATGTCAGAACTGGACACTAACATCACATGTCAGAACTGGACACGAACATCAAATGTCAGAACTGGACACTAACATCAAATGTCAGAACTGGACATTAACATCAAACGATAAACGACAAATCTTAAAAGCAGAAATGAAATACCTTGCGAAAAATATTGGGTGTAACAAGGAGAGACAGAATCAGAGAAGATGACATCAGTAGACTAGTGGAAACAATACCAGTATCAGACTACATTAAAAGACAGTAACAAAAATGGTTTGACCCCGTAACAGGACTTTCACCACATATCCCTCGATCCCACCCTTTCAACACCCACAACAAGCAATGCTATTCAGATACAATGCGGGACCAAGATACTGAGCAGTGCATGCTCTGACTGCTAGCGTCAGAGACAGCGAACCAGAGCTGCCAAAACACTTCTACACCTCCACGCGATGATCCTGGACAACAGGCTGCAACATTGCAGGCTGGCAAAGAAGAAGGGATCGAAGAGGGAAGGCTAACCCGGTTCTTAAAAAAATGCTTATTGCCGAACACGGATGTATCGGACCTTAAACTGCAAATAACGCAGTCGGGATCAAGATGCCGAGCAGCGCATGAGCTGCAGTGGTCAGCGACCCATAGCTGACTGCTAGCGTCAGGGCCAGCGAACCATAGCTGCCAAGACCCATCTACACCTCCACGCGGTGATCCTGGTTAACAGGCTGCAACACGGCAGACTGGCTAAGGAGAAGGGATCGAAGAGGGAATGCTAACCCGGTCCTAAAAAAATGCTTCCTGAAGTCGGATGTGTTGGATCGAAAGGTGCAAATATCGCAGCCAAGCTGTAAACTACAACACAACGCATTCCGTTCTCTGGACTACATTCTGCTACTTACCCTTTCAGGGTTTGGTAGCGGGAGATTGAAAACGAAAGAAGAAGAAGAAGAAGAAGAAGAAGAAGAAGAAGAAGAAGAAGAAGAAGAAATAACGCAGTCAAGCTGCAAACTAGCTACACAAAGCCTTCTGTTCTCCGGACTACATCCTGCTACTTGCAAATCCCTGTTCAGGGCTTGTTAGCGGGAGATTGAGAACGAACGAAGAAGAAGAAGAAGAAGAAGAAGAAGAAGAAGAAGAAGAAGAAGAAGAAGAAGAAATAACGCAGTCAAGCTGTAAACTAGCTACACAAAGCCTTCGGTTCTCCGGACTACATCCTGCTACTTGCAAAGCCCTGTTCAGGGATTGTTAGCGGGAGATTGAGAACGAACGCAGAAGTAGAAAAAGATACAACGGATTCAAGGCTAAAGGCAGACCACTAAAAAGATGGCTTACGGAAATATATGAGGCAGTGAATGCCACTGCACATGAGGCACACAGACGGGCTCGTTCTAGAAATCCCTTCATAAGTTGACGCTGAAAGGCAAAACAGGATAAGCGAAAAGAAAGAAGAATAGGATGTCTATCTTTCTCCTGCAATCTTTTCTATCTTTCTCACTCAATTATTTCTTTCTTTTTCCATCAATCATTTCTTTCTTTCTTCCTCATTTATTTTTATCTTTCGCACTCAATATTTTCCTTCGTTCCTTTCTTTTTTATTCAATTATTTCTTTATTTCTCACTCATTTTTTTGTCTTTCTTCCTCAGTAATTTGTCTTTCCTTCTCAATCATTTATCTATTTCTTTCTTTCTCAATTACTTCTTTAATTCTCACTCAATCATTTTTCTTTCTTCACTAATTATTTTGTTCCCTCCATCATATTTTTCTTTTTTACTCAATCCCTTCTTTCTTTCTCCTTCAATTATTTCTTTCTTTCTTCCTCAAATGTTTCTTTTTTTCTTCCGTAAACGATTCGTTTTCTCTCTCTCACTCAATCACTTCTTTCCTTCTCCCTCAATTATTTCTTTGTTTCTTTCTCTATTCTTTCTCACTTTCTCCCTCAAGCATTTCTTTCATTCTATCATACTAAATTCTTTCTTTCAAACGCAATAATGTCCTACTTTCTCACTTAATCATTTTTTAATCACTCAATCTTTTCTTTCTTTCTCACTCAATTCTTTCTTTCTTTCTCACTCAATTCTTTCTTTCTTTCTCACTCAATTCTTTCTTTCTTTCTCACTCAATTCTTTCTTTCTTTCTCACTCAATTCTTTCTTTCTTTCTCACTCAATTCTTTCTTTCTTTCTCACTCAATTCTTTCTTTCTTTCTCACTCAATTCTTTCTTTCTTTCTCACTCAATTCTTTCTTTCTTTCTCACTCAATTCTTTCTTTCTTTCTCACTCAATTCTTTCTTTCTTTCTCACTCAATTCTTTCTTTCTTTCTTTCTCACTCAATTCTTTCTTTCTTTCTCACTCAATTCTTTCTTTTTTTTTCACTCAATTCTTTCTTTCTTTCTCACTCAATTCTTTCTTTCTTTCTCACTCAATTCTTTCTTTCTTTCTCACTCAATTCTTTCTTTCTTTCTCACTCAATTCTTTCTTTCTTTCTCACTCAATTCTTTCTTTCTTTCTCACTCAATTCTTTCTTTCTTTCTCACTCAATTCTTTCTTTCTTTCTCACTCAATTCTTTCTTTCTTTCTCACTCAATTCTTTCTTTCTTTCTCACTCAATTCTTTCTTTCTTTCTCACTCAATTCTTTCTCTCTTTCTCACTCAATTCTTTCTTTCTTTCTCACTCAATTCTTTCTTTCTTTCTCACTCAATTCTTTCTTTCTTTCTCACTCAATTCTTTCTTTCTTTCTCACTCAATTCTTTCTTTCTTTCTCACTCATTCATTTCTTTCTTTCGTGCAACTGTCACTATTAGTATTATATGTTACTCTTCCGTTCTTCTACTCAATCTCCGTTTTTCTCTAACACTTTCTCTCTCGCTCTCTCTCTCTCTGTCTCTCGCTCTCTCTCTTGCTCTCTCTCTCGTCTCTCTCTCTCTCATTCTCTCTCTCTCGCTCTCTCTCTCTCTCACTCTCTCTCGCTCTCTCTCTCGCTCTCTCTCTCGCTCTCTCTCTCTCGTTCTCTCTCTCTCCCTCCTCTCTCTCTCTTGCTCTCTCTCGCTCTCTCTCGCTCTCTGTCTCCCTCACTCTCTCTCGCCTCTCTCTCTCGCTCTTTCTCTCTCTCTCACCTCTCTCTCTCTCGCTCTCTCTCTCTCGCTCTCTCTCTCTCGCCTCTCTCTCTCTCGCTCTTTCTCTTTCTATTTATCGTGTCCCCTACCTCGTCGAGATAAAGAATCTTGAGTGACCGCACGACACGAAGAACAAATTGGACGGTACAGTTAAGCCACCAGCAGAGCCTCCCTAGTCGGACAGTTGAATTCCGACCGTGCTGTGAGAGGACAGACACCTCCTCCCCCAGTTCCCCCACGTTCGTTCGCCCTCCACCATCAAATGGGCTCACCCAATGGTACCGGTGAGGTTCCATGTCTGTTTAGGTTAATCACGGTCCAAACGGACGAGCCATTGACTACACGTAGTGGTAGAGCACTCGCTGTTCAAGGAAAAGGTACAGCGTTCAACTCACACTACCGGCACGCTTCAGTTGACTCGGCTGTATAAAAGGTTAATATGTAAATGACTATCTGATACCATGTCTGTGTTCGTTTGTGCATTATGCCAAATTAAGCTGTCGACCGAATAACAAACAATATAGCTTGCCTGCACACTTTATTTATGGAAATTTGTTGTATTTCTTGTGATATTATTTTCAATGCTATTAATAGCATTTACTCTATTTGACTCGTCTATTTATTATGTATTCTCCAGCTGTCCAACCACAAAGTCATATTCTCATATGTTCTTGTGTATATGTGTGTGTGTGTCATATACAAAGTGATTGATTTGTAGGTAACTCTGGACAACTCAATCTGTTGCATTTGACTCTTTCCAACAATCAAACTCTTTCACACGTGCCCTCAAGGTGAGACCTTTCCATTGCACTTTTGTTGGGCTGGCTTCTGAGAGCCCACAAACCTAGCATAGGTACATACAGACGCACACATACATCCAAGCACTGGCTTATGCGTCTTAATATCATCCAATTAACTTCGGTCTGGGTTGGAATAGACGCGCCTCCGCCAGTAGAAACTAGTGAGGCAAACATGTAAAATAACATAAAATATAAAAAAAAGTATCTGATGCAACTTAAAACACCTGCAACGCCACAATGCAAACTTTCCAGCAAAGCAATTCCTAGAAATGGAAATACTCACTGACTAAGAGGAACCAAATCAGTACCAAGAAAACTTTCCCCCAAAGCAATTCCCGGAAATGGAAATACTCACTGACTAAGAGGAACCAAATCAGTACCAAGAAAACTTTTCCCCAAAGCAATTCCCAGAAATGGAAATACTCACTGACTAAGAGGAACCAAATCAGTACCAAGAAAACTTTTCCCCAAAGCAATTCCCAGAAATGGAAATACTCACTGACTAAGAGGAAGCAAATCAGTACCAAGAAAACTTTTCATCAAAGCAATTCCTAGAAATGGAAATCCTGACTGACTTGGATGAACCAAATTATTACCATGAAAACATCATAATAGCTATTAGATCCCAGGAATTTTAAAAAAGTGGAGCAATAGTTGTAGATAAATCAGGTATTTTTAACATTTTGAGGACGACACAGGCTGATGGTCGGTCAGACTTACGTTAACGAAAAAGACGAGCAGACCGATCCGTCAGTCCTGAAAAAGAACGCTTCTGTGTGGCTAAGTAAAAATAGTATAAGTCAATAAAATGATCTCTTTCATTTCTTGCACAATTCAAGCATTTAAATGGCAGACCCTTGAAAGTTTTCACAGGAGTTTGAGAATTAAATTGAATTTGTTGGTATGTTGTTGTCGAGCTCATTAGAAACTGAGATCTTCAGTGATCAAGATATAAATTTGGTTTCTGTGTCAGATGTTACTGACAGGGATATAAATGACAGTGGTAATAGTGAGCAAACGGCATTGCCCAAGAACAAATATACTTTTCTATATTTATTCCCTGTTATTATTATATAACATTTTTTTTTCAAAAACATAACTCTTGTCCTTTTTTCATTTCATAGAAATGGCTTCTTTAGGCATTAAAACCAATTATTTAGCTCATTTAGGCAGTAAAACCATTATTAAGCTCCGTCTATTAGGCAGTAAAACCATTATTAAGCTCCGTCTATTAGGCAGTAAAACCACTATTAAGCTCCGTCCTTTAGGCAGTAAAACATTATTAAGCTCCGTCTATTAGGCAGTAAAACCATTTTTAAGCTCCGTCTATTAGGCAGTAAAACCTTTTTTAAGCTCCGTCTTTTGGGCAGTAAAACCGTTTTTAAGCTCCGTCTTTTGGGCAGTAAAACCATTATTAAGCCCCGTCTCCAAATGGGGGACAAAGCTGATAAGATGGGAAAGAGCGTGCTAGTACAACCTGGGAAACCAAAACGAGAGGGTTCCGGAAGAGGCACACTTGATGTGTGAGACTAGGTCTTGAGATGTTGACAGATGTTGTCAGGAAGACCATACCGTTGGAGAGTTAGAACAGATCACGAACTGGTAGACAATAGAGAACAGAAGAGACAACATGGCACGTACAACAAGCCAGAGCTACCAAGACTGTTCTATACCTCCACGTCGTAATCCTATACAGCAGACTGCTACAGAGTAGACTGGCTAAGGAGAAGGGATCGTAGAGGGTATCAACATGTGGAGGTGTAGAAGAGTTTTGGCAGCTCTGGTTCGCTGACCGTCACGCTAACAGTCACTTTGGGTTGCTGACTACTGCAGCCCATGCACTGCTCTGAAGAAGTATTCTCCACCCTAAAGAAACAAAAACAATTTTGCCACTGCATTTTGAAAACAGTTTTGATAAAACATAAAAGGAGGGATTATCGAAATTTATGACGTGAAGAGGTCAAGTTTTGGGGAAAAGGTGGAAGTGAATCAGTCCCTTTCTTAAGAGCAGGAGTGACTGACTTCATGTTCAAGGATAAAGTATCAGAAATATGACTCTAGAGCAAAGCCCGTTCCAAGGAGAAAATTACGTCACTATTACAGTAATGACACGCCAAGGGAAAGGGAAAGGGAAAGGGAAAGAGAAAGGGAAAGGGAAAGGGAAAGAGAAAGGGAAATGGAAAGGGAAAGGGAAAGGGAAAGAGAAAGGGAAAGGGAAAGAAAGAGGAAGGGAAAGGGAAAGGGAAAGAAAGAGAAAGGGAAAGGGAAAGAGAAATGGAAAGGGAAAGAGAAAGAGAAAGGGAAAGGGAAAGAAAGAGAAAGGGAAAGGGAAAGAGAAAGGGAAAGAGAAATGGAAAGGGAAAGGGAAAGGGAAAGGAAAAGGGAAAGAAAGAGAAAGGGAAAGGGAGAGAAAGGGAAAGGGAAAGAAAGAGAAAGGGAAAGGGAAAGGGAAAGAGAAATGGAAAGGGAAGGGAAAGGGAAAGAAAGAGAAAGGGAAAGGGAAAGAAAGGGAAAGGGAAAGGGAAAGGGAAAAGGAAATGGAAATGTAAAGGGAAAGAGAAAGGGAAAGGGAAAGACTTTGTAGCAATAATCAATTCAAAAGGGGGGGGGGGTCAAGATGCTGAGCAGCACATGAGCTGCAGGGGTCAGCCACTCATAGCTGACTGCTAGCGTCAGGGCCAGCGAAACATCTGTCAAAACCTTCTACACCTCCAAGCGGTGATCCTGGATAACAGGCTGCAGCAGGGAAGACTGGCTAATGAGAAGGGATCGAAGAAGGAATGCTAACCGGTACTCCAAAAATGATTTATGAAGTCGGATGTGTTGGACAGAAAGGTGCAAATATCGCAGTCAAGCTGTAAACTATGACACAACGCATTCCGTTCTCTGGACTACATTCTGCTACTTAAGCCCTTTTAGGGTTTGGTTGCGGGAGATTGAGAACGAAAGAAGCCAAGCCAAGCCAATTCAAAGGGGAGAACATATAATAGAAATAGTACATCACACATGGAACTTATGCATACTACACATACACTCCCTACCTTAGGAAAAATACAGCGCTTCCTGTTAGCTGACAGAAGACATTCACGACATTGTGGTTTGACAAAGCTACCTTGTTTGGTAGACCGTTGTCAGCACAGCTCAGTTGACCCAGATGTGAAGGGACACCCTGCTCAAAGTTGAGGTTAGGAATGTTAGGACCTGCGACTGACGTGTCACTTCATGGAGGCAGCCCATCTGGTGGCATAAAATGAGCATACGAAACTGAACGCAAAGAAGAAGAAGAAGAGGTTAGGAAGACAAAGGAGGAAGCGAAAGAGGCAATTCTACCTTTCAAACTCCCAGAAACGTGAAGAAAGACATATTTTAGTGCACCAACGTCTTTAACACCTCATCCCCGACAGCAATTTTTGGAGTAGAACTGTCTTTACCGGTTTGTGTTGTTGTTATTGTTGTTTTTGTTATGGTTGTTGTTGCCGTTCTTGTTGCTATTGTTGTTGTTAATGATGTTATTGTTATTGATGTTGTTATTGCTCTTGATATTGATGTTGTTGTTATTGTTATTGTTGTTGAATATATATATATATATGTATATAGTTGTTGTTGTCGTATTTATTGTTGTTATAATTGTTGTTTTGTTGCTATTATTTTTGTTGCTGTTATTGTTGTTATTGTTGTTGTTATTATTTTGGTATGTTACTGTTGATTTTTTTGTTCTCGCTGTTGTTGTTATTGTTGCTGTTTAAGCCGCTCATACTGAGTGAATTTCAACTAGTGAAGAGGTATGTTTGCTATTCGATTTGGTGGACCAGGGATTGTGAGCTTGGTTCAGAGTTGAAGCGTACCAGTTTCAATCATGTTGTGTCCACTTTGACAGATCTGGCATGTCTGAATTTTCCATTCTTTTTCTGCGCGTCTTGGTCAGTATGTTTCATCTTCCATTTTTATTATTGTTATTATTATTACTATTGTTGTTATTATTATTCATATTGTTATTATTATTATTAATAATATTATTATTACTATTATTATTCAGCTCTTCACTGAGCAGCTAGTATTTGGGGACACTAGTTAAGAGAGATGGGAAGGGGAGGGGTGGTGAGGTGAGAGTTCCTCTGGCTTACTCGCCCCCCCCCCCCCGGCCCCCAATCCAAGATCCAAGTCAGAAACCAGAAATGGGTATCTGGTTCCTATCGAGCAGAGGGGATAGCCTGTTTCATCCAACGGTGTGCAATGTAGAGTAGTCAAGATTTCATTCGCGCCAATGTGGTATACTGAGAATATGGTGTTAGGGATGGTGTCGCTGTGGTCGAGAGGTAAGGCACTTGTCTTTGAAAGCGATGACGGGGAACGGTTGGAGATCGAATTCTGCAATATTCTTCGTGTCCAGGTTGACTAGACATGTCGGAGATTTTTCTCGGTATGACTACCTCTCCATGTACAGAAAGGATTGAGTTACTTACACTGCAAATCTGTCACAGTTGGATCACATTACGAACAGAAACACACACGAATACACACACTGGCCACTACGTCCTGATAGTGCCTAATGGACTACGATCTGCTGCAGAAAGAGACGTACCTTGGCAATAACTTAACTTAACTTAACGTCTAGCTTAGAAGACCCTGTAGAGTCTGTATACAACCAGTTTCATTTACATCACCGTACAAAAAAAGCTATGCGCATCCAATTTATTCTTAAATGCATTAACTGTCCCTGCCTCCACTACCTCCCGTGGCAATGCATTCCAAGCATTCACTACTCTCTGGCTAAAAAAATATTTCGTTATATCTAATCTGGACCTCCTTCTAGTCAACTTGTAGCTATGCCTTCTTGTTACTGTGGGTGGCTGTATTTTTAAAAAAAACGTGTTATAGTCTAATTTATCCATTTCTCTGATCTTATTTTAAACCTGTATTAGGAAAAACTACAAGCCATATTGGAATGATGAATTGCAGAAAGCGGAAGACGAAGTCTCAAATGCTAGAAGCATGGCAGAGAGAGAAAAATCTATGGAGGCAAATATCGCCCTCAAAGCCACCACGGCGAAATACAAAAGAACACTAAACCAAATAACAAGAGACAGTTGGACAAACAAAACAGAAATCCTCAATTTAGATAAAGAAGGGAACAAACTATGGAAGTTAGTCAGAACAATGAATGCCGAAAATCCATCAAACAAACACATTACCATCATGCAGGGTGACAACATGCTCACTGGAAAAAAAGCTGCAAACGCCTTTATAGAACATTATGCCAGAGTAAACCACATTGATTTTCCTACAAATAGGCATACAGACATTAATGAAGAACAAAATAGCCACGACAACATCAATATGGCACCAGAGGAACACATGATGGCAAAACTAACAATGAATGAAATGGAAGAGGCCATGAGAACTCTAAAGAAAAAGAAATCGCCCGGAAAAGAAGGCGTAACAAACGAAATGCTGATGGGATTGGGTTAAACAGCAAAGAGGAAGTTACTATCAGTCCTCAACCAAAGCTGGAAAAGGGGAATTGTACCTCAGGCATGGAAAGAGGCTGTAATTATACCAGTACCAAAGAAAGAAAAAGATAGAACAGATCAAAATGGATACAGGCCTATCAGTCTGCTGAACTGTGTAGGAAAACTGATGGAGCGTATGATAAACACCAGACTGATGGGGCATCTGGAAGAAAAACACATACTAATTCCACAGCAAGCAGGCTTTAGACAGCACAGATCGACTGAGGACCAGATCACTATCATAGCCCAGGAAATAAAGGATGCGTACCCAAGAGAAAAAACACACAGTAGCTGTTTGGGTGGATTTAGAGAAGGCATTTGACAAGGTCTTGAAAGAGGGACTTAAAGTCAATCTACGAAGAAGTGAAGTTTGTGGGAAAATGTACAGATGGATCAGCCATTACTTCAAAAACAGAACAGCCAGAGTTCAAGTACAAGGGCAGATGAGCAAAAATGTGACACTTGAGCAGGGAGTACCCCAAGGGGGAGTACTGTCACCCACACTTTTCCTGGTGTATATAAACAACATCTCAGAGAATATACAAAGAAGAGTCCACAGATCCATGTTAACAGACGATCTGGCTATGTGGACCTCTGAAAAGAATCTCACCATAGCAAAAAATCGGATGCAGCAGGCCCTAACATCGCTGGAGGAGTGGGCAAACTCATGGCTGGTCAAAATAAATGAGAGAAAAACAACATGTACGATATTCTCGCTTTCAAACAAACCCCAAAACACCAAAATAAGTTTAAACGGAAAATATCTGCGGCCAAACGACAACCCAAACTATCTGGGAGTCACATTTGATCGGTGCATGAGATGTAAAAGTCAGATCGAGCGAAACCGAATGAGAGCCAGAGAAAGAATGGCAATCATAAGGAAACTTGCTGGCACAAGCTGGGGAGCAGACGAAAGTATACTAAAGAAACTGTACACTGGAAGAGTGAGAACAGTTCTCGAGTATGGCATTGTGGCATGGACAACAGCAGCAAAGGCGAACTTTGATAAAATTAGCAAACTTCAAAACCAAGCCATGAGAGTTATAACAGGAGGCATGAAGTCAACGCCAATTGTAGAACTTGAAAAGATTACAAATCTGCAATCCATGACCGACAGAAGAGACTGCAGAGCCCAGCAGCAAGCAGAGAAACTCAGAAGACTGACAGACCATCCAATGCATCAGAGTCTAAATAAATTTGGAAATGGGAAACTAAATCGGAGAAACTTTGCAGAAATAGCCAAAGCAAAGATGAGCGAAGACCCTTTGATCACATTAACAACACCAAAGCCCATCCCTACTGTACGCAAACCTACCTGGAGGCAGCATATACTTCCGGAGGTGGTAGAAAATATACCAGGTATTGGAAACAAGAACAGCCAGACTGTAAAAGAAAGAAGAGACATAGCCCTTAGGTACATAACAAAAAACTACCCAAGCATAGACTGGACCCATGCCTACACCGACGGTTCTGTAACAAACACAACACAGAACGGAGGGGCAGGGGCATTCCTGAGCCTACCAAATGGTAAAAAAATAACACTGTCAGTGGCAACTGGAAAATACTCAAGCAATTTCAGAGCGGAGGCAGAGGCACTGATGGCTGCAGTAGAAGAAATGGTGACAGGCAAAAGAAATGAAAGCCATATAGTCCTGTTTACAGATGCCCTGGCCGTAGCCACAGCACTAAAAAGCCAGAAAAATAATGAACTTAATGATTTAAGAGCAGTACTCTGTCAACTATGCCAGCAGCCCGCACCAAAAAGAGTAGTAGTAGTGGGTTCCATCCCACTGTAACATCCTAGGCAACGAGGAGACAGACAGACTGGCAAAAGAAGGTGCAAGACTACCACAACCAGATACTAGTGTGACCTACGAGGAGTCAAAAAGGCTTATTAGAGCCAGATACATGACCAAATGGGAAACCGAACATACTGGCTACACAAAAAACGATGCCTACTACCAGTTGAACAGAAGAGAGCAGGTCGTGGTCCTAAGACTCCGCACAGGCCACAATAGACTGAGGTACCACCTTTTCAATAAAATGAAGAAAGGTGGCACTGACGAATACACGTGTGGTATTGGGAAAATGACCGCTGAACATTTGCTGCAAAACTGCCCGACATACGAGGATCAGAGAAAGCACACGTGGCCATCACCAGTGGCAACACTAGACAAGCTCTATGGCAGTGTCGACAGCCTCAGGATGACCGCCGCTTTTTTTCGAAAAAATACAGGTTGACGTCTGACAGCGTACGAAGAAGAAGAAGAAGAAACAAGTATTAAGTCACCACGAATTCTTCTCTCTTCTAGACACTGTAGGCCGGTTTTTCTGAGTCTTTCCTCATAACTGTAATTCCGGAATCCAACTATCAGCTTTGTCGCTCTTTTTTGTGTTCTTTCCAGCATGTTTATATCTTCTCTATGATAAGGACTCCAGTCTAGGTCTAACTAATGCTTTATACAATTTGACTATCCCTTCCTTGCTCCTATGTTTAATATTTCTTTTTATCACACATAACATTGCATTTGCCTTTTTCACTGCTACCTTAACTTGCTCACTCACCTTACCTGTATGATCTATTATAACCCATTGAATCAAGAAAACCGGTCATTTAAACGAGTCAAAAAATAAAAGGTAGGGATAACCACATCCACAGCCTACTTTATATACAGGCCTTCTGACTCACGAAGCATCCACTTTGACACGTCACATTCTTAGGCTAATTAAATGATGGAACTTTCAGGTGTCAACTTTCAGTGCAACTATAATAGCGTGCTCGGAAAACAGAGATGGAGGTGCATTTGGTTTCAATGCAGGATTCTGTGAAAGGATCCTTCTCAACACTGATTTGTTGTGTTTTTTAAGGCAAATTAGTTTTATTTCTCTTTGGGGAGCATGGGTTAATTATAAACCATGGCATAACATAAGTTCCGTCATTTAGTCACTAGTGGAATGGGACATTTCTAAGGAGTTAGATTACTTAAGTAGACAATGGGTTGATACTCGACTCAGTAGTTATTGCATACATGGGTTACTCGTTTGAAAAGAAAGGTAGCGTGGAAGAAAATTGACTAACTACACGCTTCAGTCGACTCAGTTGGTATTGTGTACCTATATTTCTGGTTTGGCAGGAGGGGCAACGAGGAAGAAAATTGTTCATATAGACGCTCAAGTAGACTCAATTATTATTTCGTACATAGGTTACAGGTTTAGAAGGAGAGGTAGCAAGGAAGGGAATTGGTCACCCACACGTTCCAGTCAACTCCGTCAACAATCTACACAACGGGTTACTGTTATGGCGGGAAAGGTAACGAGTACAGGAATTGTTTAACTTACTTATGTACTTTCCTTTATTCGCGATACTGATGCCGTGAAGCGTCGTGGGGAGATCTAGATCTAACTAGTGGGTCTGGAGTGTTGATGTTGTTTTTGTTAGCCCATACTGGTATATGATGTCTTTGGCGTTGTCTATCCATTTGCCTCTCGGTCTTCCCTTGATTCTGAACCCCGATCTTCTCGCATTGGCTCTCTTCGTTTTGTCAGACAAAAGTAATTATGCTTTTAGCACAAAGCCCAGGCAGAAAAATATAGACCACGTGTTGTCAATGCGGTATGGTCCCTCTCTCGGTCTGCCTTGTTTACTCCAAGGGAAAGGTGATGCCAATAAATTTGGAACAAGGCAAGCTGCAGACGCTGCCGGATCAGCAGGGCAATGCTCTATCTGTTCGCCTGTTCAGGTTTCACTCCTAGACCAGCCGCCAACCAAGGCTAAGCGCCTCGTCTACTCTGCCACAACACTCAGTTGTTGTTACCCTTCCTCGCTCTACGATCAGGCATGGTATCCTCTTTCGTGTGCTCCTTCATATATCGTCGGTTGTCAGGTTTGGTAGACGCTGACCAACTTTCACAATCTTCAGAAAACAGGTTTCACAGCCATTTCTGACAAAACCCGACAAGACACGCGATTATCTTATCTGCAAGACTTCAGATGGTTTGAAATAAGAGTTTTCCTTCTCCTAGATGAACTGCCTACCTAGGCTTTCGAGCCTCATCTGCCCGAAACTTCTGGTTTTAAGGCGCTGGTGGCTCGCCTTCCGCTCCTTCTCCTGGTAGTCAAAACAGTTATGCCGCGCGAAGGCCAGAAGATGAGGTTGTTGTGAGAGGCTGTATGGGACGCACGTCAAGGGACCATTTAATAGGTGTCGTGAGGTTATCTTCAACTCTACCCCCAGCTATAACAACATTTAGAACCTGATTTCCAACTGATGTATGTTGTTAATGGCAGCCGATCTGGTTTCGTTCCCATGATATGATCAAACAACTTGACTTTCTGTCTAGGCATGTCCTCCTGAGAGGATGTTATTCCTGCACCGTCTGTGATGTCGGTGTTTTGTTGTCACCTTCTTCTTGTTACGTTATCACAGTCATCTCATTTCACAAATTGCAATTTTCGTTTCCTGTGCCCTTGGACAGAGATCAGATTTGGCACTGAAATCACAAAGTTAGTAAAATAAAATGTGTTTATATTGTTATTGTTGAATGCCCACAAAAGTAGAATTACTATTTTGTGCGCCCTAAAAAAGGACGTTAAGTGGCGAGTTTTCGAAGCTTTCCTCACATCCCGAGCGTGGACCGAAGTACTCTAGTCGGCTGTGCTATGCTTGGGGTGTCGCTCACTGCTACGGGGATCACGTATATTCGTCACTGTGTTAGCCAGGCTGCTATTTAAACAGACCGTTTCGTTGCGGTATCACTATACGCTTTATTAAACAATGTTTGTGTCTCTGAGGGTGACTTCTTAAGAAAAACACAGAATGTGACATTTTGTACGTTGTTCAATCAAGGACATTTTCAACTCTGACGATGCAACGAGCATAACACAAACAAAATTGCGTGACTTCTGTTCGAGAGTATATGTGAAGGTCACGTCTGGCATGTCATTTCGTCAAGGTCACTACCAACTTGTAAATATATATTCTCAATAATATCATTTTTACTTCAAACACCAGTCGACTAATCCGGAAAATGTTTGAAGGTACTTCGTATATCGACCAATATCGAAACCACGGTTATTGCTATATAACACAGCTCGCTATTTAGACTACAGCCCATAATGGGAGGATACTTAGCTAAATATTACCGGAAACGATTACTCGCCCGCTGTATTCGTTAAAAAGAAAGTTTCTGATCGGTTTTCAATCGAAACTCATCTACAATTACTATGTCCGTCACTGAAGTGTTTAACTGATCTGTAAACATCAATTGAACAGTGAACGAGATGGGCAGGATAGTGTCGAGGTGCCTTAAACACATCCCCACAAATAAAATATATCCCTTAATTGGTATTCCCCCACCTGATATAAGAAGAGGTGTAGCTGCGGAAATCGAACGAGGGAAATACAAAAACGACCTTCGACACCCGATGTTTGGCTATCAGGAACAAGCGACAAGACTTAAATCAAGACATAGTTTCTTAAAATCGACAGAGACGATCCAGGCAAGCCCGGAAGGTCGACGCATCGAGAGGTGGCACGAACCAATGCAGGATACATGGATAGAGCTCAAGGAAGAGGCTGCGCCTTGACACCACCTGCCCTACGCTGTGTGGAAGGCAATGAACAGACTTCGAACTGGTGTGTCAAGATGCAGAGTGAACTAGAAGAAATGGGGATACTGAGAAATCGACACATGTGAATGCGGAGCAGCTCAGGACCAAGATCATCTGATGACTTGCTCCAACCTCCCTGAAACCTGTGACATGAACGACATGATGGAGGCGAACGACAAGGCAGTTCAAGTTGCTGAATACTGGATGGATGCCGTGTGACATGGTGTTTGGACACGGAAAGTAATTAAGTATTTCAACAGAAGACAAACACGCTGACTGGACGTCTTGATAAACAGATCCGTCAATGCTTTCAAAAGTATTGACGTGAAAGTTTTCATGCTGTTTGAATGAATTAGTTAAAACACAACGTGATTACTACAAACTTCTAATACAATTGCCTACAGCGAGCAGTCATAACGTACTCAAAAACCAGTGGCCATACTAAGTCTGCATTAGTCTCTTCATCGTTGTGAGATGATCGTTTTATTCACTTGCGTGGGGACGGCGTGGCCTAGTGGTTATGTGGCACGGCTCACAACCCGAAGGTGCTGGGTTCGATCCCCATCACAGCACCGGGCGTTACCCCGGGGAAGCAAACCATTAGAACATGCAGGAGGAAGCAAACCCTTACATAAAATGCATGCTGAAGTCGGATGCACTGGGCCGACAGACCCAAAATAAAAACCACAGTGCAACGCACACCGCCTTTGGGGATTAGAGAAAATAAGGCGAACGAAAAAAAAAAAAAATTTACTTGCATTTGCGATTCTTCGTTGTACAAAACATTTAGTCTCCATGGCCTGGATTCTTCTCTGTTGTAATGGTCCATGTTTCGCAGGCGTAGAGGAATATTGAAAGAACCAATGAGAGCATTAGTCTGATCATCATATCGAGGGAAAAGTCGTGTATCTTTCCATATATGCTATTGTCTGCGCTATTCAAACCAGGACATCTGGTCTTGATTCCTCATCCCTGATAGTTGAACCCATATACTTGAAGCGGTTCTCTGTTTCAAGATGCTGAGCAGCGCATGAGCTGCAGTGGTCAGCGACCCATAGCTGACTGCTAGCGTCAGGGCCGGCGAACCAGACCTGCCAAGACCCTTCTACACCTCCACGCGGTGATCCTGGATAACATGCTGCAACAGGGCAGACTGGCTAAGGAGAAGGGATCGAAGAGAGAATGCTAACCCGGTACTCAAAAAATGTTTTCTGAAGTCGGATGTATTGGACCGAAAGATGCAAATATCGCAGCCAAGCTGTAAACTACGACACAGCGCATTCCGTTCTCTGGACTACATTCTGCTACTTAAGCCCTTTCAGGGTTTGGTTGTGGGAGATTAAGAACGAACGAAGAAGAAGAAGAACCCATTTACTTGAAGCGGTTCTCTGTTTCTAGCTCCTGTCCATTCGCTTTGATCACGGCATTGGACTATTTAGTAAATCTTTTTTCTAATGATTAAACCGTTTCTTCCCTTCGAGGAGCGTGTGGCCGAGTGGTTCAAGGCCTGCCTGCTGACAAGGAGGGCAGAGGCTTGAATCCCCGTTATAGCATATCTTGTTTTTTCTGTTGCTGTTGAAATAAACAAACAAAGCTAGCACACTACGCGGCAACAGCAGTGGCGAAGCAGCCTGTAGTCCTCAGCCTTCAAAACCCCTCAACTACCCCAGTAATGGGAATAATGTCGTATGCCAGTTTTGTGTGTGCTTTATTTGTTAACCTTTGACTCATAAAAATAATAAATTAATTATAGATCTCACATGTTATGTCATTCTTAGTTCCAGTCTGGACGTTAAATATTTTTTTTCTCCGATTATAGCAATAGTGTAACAATAGTTCGATTTAATTTTTGACACACTGATGCTGTTGTTATTATTGTTTGTGTTACGGATCCTGCAGCACACAGGCTCCTGCCCTGTAATGGTATTTGCAACTGTTTGTCAGTTGTACCATACAAAATGTTATATTCAACTTGCCTCTGATGAAGCTTCTTCTTCTCTTTCGTTTGTCCTCAAACACTAGATACCAATCCCTGAAACGGGCTTTGTAGGTAGGGAGGATGTAGTTCGAATACTTTGTGTCGTAGTTTGCAGCTTGACTGCGATATTTACACCTTTCGGTCGGACACATCACATTTCACCCTAACATGTTTTGGATAGCGAGATAGCCATCCCTCTTCGATTCGATCTCCTTAGCCAGTCTGCCCTGTTGCAGCCTGTTATTCAGGATCACCGCGTGGAGGTGTAGAAGGGTCTCAGCAGCTGTGGGTCGCTGGCCGCTGCAGCTCATGCGCTGCTCAGCATCTTGATCCCACTGCTAACAGTAATTCCTTCAGCACACCGACCACTACCTCGACTTAGAGAAGGTGGGGGATCAAGATGCTGAGCAGCGCATGAGCTGCAGCGGTCAGCGACCCATATCTGACTGCTAGCGTCAGGGCCAGCGACCCAGAGCTACCGAGACCCTTCTACACCTCCACGCGGTGATCCTGGATAACAGGCTGCAGCACGGCAGACTGGCTAAGGAGAAGGGATCTAAGAGGGAATTCTAAGCCGATACTAAAAACAATAATCGCTGAAGTCAGATGTGTTTGACCGAAAGGTGTAAATATCGATGTCAATCTGTAAAGTACGATACAACGCATTCTGTTCTCTGCACTACATTCTGCTACTTAGGTCCGTGTCAGGGTTTGATAGCAGGAGATTGAGAACGAACGAAGTCAGGCCAGCCAAGAATGGATGGAAATGTTCCAAAAGGAGAAAGTAAAAGATGCTCCCGGCAATGCAGAAAAGGTCAATGACCAACGTTCACTGTCATGTGTAAGAAATTAGTAAAACTGCAATCTTGTATTTGACCAGGTAATTCATTTCCAGATACACACTTTATACGAGGCGTGTTCAAATGAAACCGGACCAAACTGCAATAAGTGAACATACGAACGAAGCGCATGATGACGTCCCTTCTGATATAAACAGCACACACCAACCGTCAAGTCTGCTAAATTGCATTATCCTCCTTTTCATAGTTTCTTCAGTAGACCGTTGAAAATATGGTGGCGATTCTGTTTCTAACAGGTGGAGGATGTTGACCAGTTGATATTCATCGCAGAATGCAGGCAGTGTATGGTGACAAAAGTATATTGAAAACAACAGTGAAGAACTGGCAACGATGCTAAATGAAAGTCGTGAGTTAACAAAAGGTCTTCCGAGACCAGGTCAGGCGCATATTGTTGCGTCAGAAGATGTCATGGCTAAAATTGATGCAGCAATTCGGGTGGACCGTCGCCGGAGCTTACGTTCGCTAGAAGAGAAATTCACTGTGTCGCTAGGGACAGTTCAAATGGTGGTTAGGAAGAAACTGAAATAACAGAAGGTGGTTCACAATGGGTAGATTGGCTGCTGACCAACCACCATAAGGATGAACGCATGGGAAGGGGTTTGAACCACTTGCTGCGTTATGAAGAGGAGGGTGATTCATTTCTTTTGCGCATAGTTGCAGGTAATTAATCGTGGTGCCACTACTTTAAGCCGAGCAGCAAAACTGTTTGCATACAATAGAAACATCCTGGATCACCGAAACCAAAAAATTCAGGTCACACATTTCCGCTGGTAAGGTTATGCTGACAGCTTTTTTGACCATGAGGGACTTTTGTTGGTAGAGTTTAAAGATCCTGGCATGAACATCAATGCCATCCGCTACAATGACATACTAGACAAGCTGCATACAGCAATCAAGAATAAACGACCCGGCATGCTTTCGCGTGGTGTGATTCTGTTGTACGACTATGCGCGTCCACGTGTCGCAAACATTGTTCAGAAAGTGTTAGCACAGAAAAGGTGGGAAGTACTGCCACACCCATCCTATATCCCCGATATGTCCCCTTGTGACTTCCATCTGTTCGGGTCCTGAACAAAAATTTATCAAGGGACAAAGATTCGACCTTGATGCAGATGTCTTGGCCTCGGTGACCAAGTGGTTCAAAGAGCAACCTAAGTCATTTCTTTTTAGGACGGCATCCGCTGTCTACCCAAACAGTGGGTTACGTGTCTGAATGCCTATGGCGACTTTTTCTAACTAAGCATGTGGCATGTTTGCTTGCTAACAATTGATATATCTAATTCTGTCACACCAGATGATGCAATTTTCATATGTTGGTAATAAAGCCACTAGGTCCGGTTTCGTTTGAACACGCCTTGTATATAATACATATAACAATGCTTTAAAAACTTAGTTCATTATTTTATTTGCGCGTCATGTCCCTGATAAAGAGTTATTTAAGTGAAAGCGCAGGACACCATCTGCTGCTTTTCCCATTCAACACACTTCTTTATTCTTGACTGTTGTTCTACAACTATCGGTATCAGCGTTTCCAGTAGTTACTTGTTTATGTTTGATTAAATCGTCGTACTGTAGTCGTTTAACTTAGTGCAATTGTTTTGGCTGCATGCGTTATGAATTTAACTATATAAATTAGAACGTTTGAGCAAAGCAAGGGTGTCTGTAGTTGAAATTATCCGAATAGGCGTTACATGAAAACCTTTAAATCGGGGTGCAGATTCAAAACATATTGTCATTGTCATGTAGGTTGGCAGAATCGTTGATTAGGTCTTGAAAATAGTGCAACAGGTTGTTACGTGGTTCAGCCTAACCGCATGACTTAGTAGTGGCTGTTTCAAAGTGGCCGCCCTACTAGTGACATGAATCAACGAGGGGCTGAGTTGTTTTAGCAACAAAGGGAGGAAACGTGTCGTAATTCACAGCCGAGTGAAGGTCTAATATGGTTAAGGATACCTGTTACTTCAGCAAGTGTACGAGTAGAGTAGGAAGTTCAGAAATGGCGTAAGATTTTGGGGCAGATTGTTCTCGACCTGGTCAGGTACACCGAATAAGGACACCAGAGTCAATTGCAACAATTCAACTGATCAGGATGAAAAATCACCTAATAACTGTGAATAAAACATCCGCCCTTCTAGAGATCAGTCAAGGTTCTGCACACAACATCAATCTTTCAATCCCGCACAGTGTCTTCATAGTGAGATGGATTGATGAAAGCGTAAACCAGAAATGAATCAATCCTCCAATCCCACACAATGTCTTCATAATGAGATGGATTGATGAAAGCGTAAACCAGAAATGAATCAATCCTCCAATTCCACACAATGTCTTCATAATGAGATGGATTGATGAAAGCGTAAACCAGAAATGAATCAATGCTCCAATCCCACACAATGTCTTTAAAGTGAGATAGATGGAAGCGTAGTGCAGAAATGAATCAATCCTCCAATCCCACAAAATGTATTCAAATGAGACCGTTGGAAGCGTAGTCCAGAAATGAATCAATGACGTGGTGCCTGCATAGCTAGGTACACATGCTGTTTTGTTAAGTAGTTGAGGAATTTCCTATGCGCCAATGGACTTGCATCACTTACAAAGAATATTGCAAAGAAAGATGACGGCGGGCCACATTTTCTTGATTATTTAGAAAACAAACAAAGCGTCAAGTTTTCTTTCAAAACACTATTTTATTAGTTTACTCTTCTAGTGATCTTAAATACCATCGGAACGATCACTCGACAACTGGTTTTTTTTTTCTTTTTTCTTTTTTGTGTGTGTTTGCGTGCGCCTTATTTATTTATCTATTCCTCAAGACGGTGTGCATTGCACTGTGGTTTTTATTTTGCGCCTATCGATCTAGTGCATCCGACTTCAGCATGCATTTTGTGTAAGTGTCTGGTTCCTCCTGAATTTTCTAAGGGTTTGCTTCCCTGGGGTAACTGTTTCTTTCATTCGTCAATAAGGAAAATCATATCGCGATCCATTTTGCTGGAAAGCCAGTATTCTGGAATCCTCTGTGCAAGAGACGTGGGGCACACTAAAACATTCATGTAGAAGGGAAGTTCAACTAAAAACGGATGGAAAGAAGGGATTTTGGGACTTGTGGTGCTGCTTAAAATAAAAGCAAATGACAGGAAAACTTTGCGAACACTTTCTGAGGACCTATGCTCCGCATGCAGGAATGTTTTTGATCGGTCTATCTTAGTTTTGTAGATTTATATTCCTCTTTTTTCCATCTTTTTTTGTTGTTGCGATAAATCATTTTAATTCCTTCAAATTTTTTAAAAACTAACATACCTATTCCCTTACATACTATCGACATAGCCAGAAAGCATTTGTTTAATTCAGCTAATGCCGACACAACCATTGGCCTCCGACAGGTGTGTAATCGTGTTTGTTCTCACAGTTTTGGTGTTGTAAATGATTTAAAGACTGCGTTGCACGCTTTTATTATTTTTTTTGGTGGGTGTTTAGAGTTTGCTTTATGGCGCTGATAAGAAAGTTCAGGTGGGGCTGGCCACATGTTACGCGTGCCTGACAACTTATGGACACGTAAGGTAATGACAATGCAAACCCACGCCTTTAATGGTCAATCAGAACTTCCATCAAGGAAATGGAGCAATGATCTGCAATAAGTCTTTGGTAAGATACTCCAAATCAAAAGAAAGAGATGAAATTAGGCTAGAATTCCCCTATTGTATCGACAGATAATCGGTAATCGGACATACCCGTCGTCTTCCTTATTAATCAGTGACGGGTTTTTGGCCGATTAATCGGTTTTGATAAACGATACTTCTTGCCTTGTTATTACTATTTCTAGGCATGTATGCAGTAGCAAGAAAACTGTAGACGGCGGGTACATTTGGAAAACGTGTTGGATTCAACATTTGAAGGTTAGTAAGAATGACAGCATTTCATAGGACAAACAGTTTAAGCTCACCAGTGTATTCAAACCCAGTTCCTTGAACGAGCTGATCTAGGAGCAGGAAATTACTTGAGATTGCCCCAGAGGATGACAAAGCAGAGGAAACACTTTGTTACCCCATGGAGGGAATATGAATTTAATTGATCTTTTAAATAAGGTATTAATTTTATGTTTTTATTTTGCGACTGTTGGCTTAGCCCATACCACTTCAGCATGCATTTCATGTAAGGGTCTGCTACGTCCTGCATTTTCTAAGGGTTTGCTTCCCTGAGGTGACGGCTGCTTATCTGATTGGGGAGCGAACCCAGCACCTTGGGATTGTGAGCCGTGTCACTTAACCACTGGCCCACGCCGTCCCCACGACTAGGTTCACTGGGCGTGTCACTTATGTTTTTCTCAGCATGACCACTTCTCCATGAACAGAAACGAATGGCAAAACCGATTAATCGGTAATCGGTCATATTACTTATAGTTGCAACGCTAATTTAAGTTACATTTGGCTACCTGGCAAAGAGCCCATTCTGTGTCTGAATAAATATCATAATTATAGTATTACATTTTTTCTTTACGGACTCTAATAAATTATTCCTAAAAACCTTCACTTTGGTTTATCAAGTGACCGTGCCAATAAACACCTATCAAGCCCGTACAAATCTGAGAGCTCTTAGTTGGGAAACTGCCATCTGATTCTGTTAAACATGAATTCAAGAGCTCCTTTTGAATTTGTTATCTTTCTGTTTTCTTGTTTCCTTCTGAACTATCTTTGTTTCCAATTCATTATTCAAGATTACATTACTTCTTCTTGTATCCACACAATCTTTGTTTATTTTCGTATTGCTTTTTTTTATTTATTTTTCTATATTTTGTGCAGATACCATTACATGGCATTGGGTAGCAGGGCATGAGTCACAATGCTAATGAAGTCCTAATAGCGACAATATCTTTATTTCCAGACTAAAACTCTTCAACTAATTCTTTCAATCTCTTTAATATGTTAATGTCCTGCCTCGTGTCTTTTTTTCTCCTCCAACTTATTTTTGTCTTATTTAAGTTTTCCATTTTCTATAATTTCGCGAAATCGTCTCTTGCCTGTCATTTCATTCCGCATTTGTCATTCTTTCCCACTTTCCTCCAAATTAAATACTTTAAACAAGCGATCAATGCGATATTAATTCCTTTGGCTTAGGGAACTGATTAGACATAAGATGCTGAGGTACGTATAAATGCTACTTGTTGATGAAGTCACCTCCCTAAGTAAAGCCTGTTATTTTAAAATTAGCACCTCAGAAAAACAAAACATGTCCCACCGAAGTTTCTAACTCATATCTTGGTGATTGTAAGACTAAGAAGAAAACCACTCGGCCACCCACACCTCGTCTAATTGCTATTTTTTTTAAATATGTCCTTACTACAACTATGAGAGACTGAACGAACCTGAGAAAACAATACCTCCAACATGAACAACTATAGAGGATACCAGCTGATAATGAAGGAGATGTAGCTGCATTGAGAAGAGGGAAGGCGGCTGGCGTGGACAATATACCAGCAGAGCTCTTACAGGCTGGTAGAGAGATAGTGGTGGAAGGCCTGACACACATCTGCAACAAAATATGGGCGACATGAAACTGGCCGGACTTATGGACAAAATCAATAGTTAAACCGTTACCTAAGTATAGAAACCTAAGGATGTGCCAAAATTACAGAACAATAAGCCTCATCGGCCACCCTATTGCCTGGAAGCAAGCAGGGTTCAGTCAGGGAAGAAGCACTACAAAACATATATATTAAGGCTGCTAAGGGAGACATAACTAGAACAGCAGCAAAAACTGTACCATGTGTTTGTTGATTTTAAGATAGCGTATGAAAGGAGGTGGTATAAAGATTTTATGCGCAACCATGAAGATGTATAAATTCAACGGAAATATTATAAAGGTCATTGAACAAATGTATGGCAAGGCCTCCAGCGCAGTTCTTGTGAATAGGAGGCGAGGGGACTGGTTTCGCACATCAGTTTGTGTGAGACAGGGGTGTACACTCTCTCCAACTCTTTTCAATATATTCCTTGAGGGAATTATGAGTGAGGCACTTGAAGGTCACGTTGGTGCTGTCAAGATAGGGGGCTGAACGATTACCAACCTTCGTTTTGCAGATGCTATCGACGGGTTAGCGGGTTCAGAAGCAGAACTCCAGAAATTGGTCAGATCTCGATGAAACAGCTCTTGACTACGGTATGGAGATAAACGCTGGAAAGACAAAATGAATGACCAACAACGCCATGGGCTCCAACAGCAGGATAAAAGCTAACGGGCAGGAACTCGAAGTGGTTGACCGTTTTAAATATCTGGGTTCGATTGTCAGGGATGAAGGATCAACATGTGAAGTTTTGGCCAGAATAGCACAGACAATAGCGGCGCTTGCACGGCTTAACGAAATCTGGCAAGATAAACGGTTAGCACTATGCACGAAAATCAGTTTAATGCGTACATTGGTCTTGTCAATATTCCTCTATGCTTGTTTGACATAGACAGTTACAGCTAACCTGCAGCGAAGGATACAGGCCTCGGAGATGAGATTTTTCTGAAGACTTTTAAACGTCCCCTACAAAGATCGAGTTACAAATGAGGAAATACGAGATAGAATTACAACACCAATAGGGCCTTTTAAAGACCTCGTGGCAACTGTGAATAGAAGGAAACTCGCTTGGTACGGTCACATATCGAGATCAAATGGACTTGCAAATACGATCCTCCACGGAGAGGTGCAAGGCAGACGACGAAGAGGTCATCCCAAAAAGAGGTGGGAGTTCAACATAAAAGAATGGACCAATCTCCGACCACAAGTGGCCGCTGACAGAGAAGGGTGGCGTAGGATTGGGAGGATGTCTTCATGTGTGCCCCAACGACTTCCCTGATTACGGGATGACCTGACCTGATCTTCCTTTATTCTTCTTTTTTGTTTTATTCAATTGTTTTTGTCTTATTTCTATCGTTCACATCTTTTTTTTCTTCTTATTCCGCCATTTCTAACGCGGTTTAAAAAATACATTTAAATTAAGGCGAGGTTGCGGCGGTACTGACGATTAGAATGCATCGTAAACAAAATAAATGAGTAGGGTCAGTTATAGCATTAAGACGAAAACACAACCGATGAAGACATTTTGGTCGTAACGTAGGTTTCATTTAAGTTTCCGTATTAACGCGATTTCTCGATTTAAAAAAAAATTATTTTGCTTTACACTTTCGTATTTCATAAAGGTTTTCTTTTCATTTCTGTTTCATTCTTCTTTCTATTCCTGCATTGTCAATCGCCCGCTACAAAGCCCTGAAAAGGGTTTTGTATGTAGCATGATCTTGTCTGGAGAACGGAATGCTTTCTTTCTGTTCCGACTTGTTGTCTGTGTCATCCCTCTATCCTCTTTCTTTCCATTTTATTCATTGTTCTTTCGTTCTTTCATGGGAAGGAAGAAAGACTAACGTCTGGTCTGGCAAAATATACTGACATGTTAGTCAGGGCCAGGCAAAATATACTGAATAGACATGTTAGTCAAGTTCAGGCAAAATATACTGATCAGACATATTAGTTAGGGTCAGGCAATATATACTGATCAGACATGTTAGTAAGGGTCAGGCAAAATATACTGAAAAGACATGTTAGTTAGGATCAGGCAAAATATACTGATCATACTTGTTAGTCAAGTTCAGAGAAAACATACTCATCAGACATGTTAGTAAGGGTCAGGCAAATTATATAGACCAAGACTCTCACCTCGGCTTCCTAGTAGAACTACCTGGAAACGGGCTGTGTTAATGGCATCCTGGCCGACGAGGTAAGGAATCGACGTGATCCCCGTAGTAGTGAGTGACACGCAGATGAAGCCAAGCATTAGTAAAACCTCCTGGAGGATCCCGGTCCACCTTCATCAGCACGCTCAGAATGTGAGGGAAGCTACTCCAATCCTCTATTTATCGCCCTTTTCAGAACGCTTAAAAGAGTTACCTACTCATTATGGGCATTCAGAACAACAACAACATGTTATCATTCCTCATTGTTGTCCTTATAAAAACATGTTGTTAGAGCAGTCTAGGTATATATATATATATATATAAATGTGGCTAACGAACTGATCATGTCAAAACTATTGCTTTTATACAGCACTGCAAATGACTGGGAACAGTATTTCAAAGATGCTGATTAAGCCATCTAAAGGCAGCTTTTTGTATCTGTTTCAACAAATGACTGATTACAGGGTTTTGTAATAACTGGTTAGAAGAAACGAATATAGTCTTGGACCTATGCCGAATTACTTGGAATCTGGGTTTTGTAAAATCTGGTTAAAAGAGCGGAATGCAGTGTTGGACCTACGCGTTAACGAATAACTAGAATCTGGCTTTCATAGAAGCTGGTTAACTGGAAACTAGCTTTCACATAAGCTGATTAAGCGAGCCAAAGGCAGTGTTGGTTCTTTGATTTAACAAATAACTAGAATCTGGCTTTCATAGAAGCTGGTTAAGCTAACCAAAGGCAGTGTTGGTTCTTTGATTTAACAAATAACTAGAATCTGGCTTTCATAGAAGCTGGTTAAGCTAACCCAAGGCAGTGTTGGTTCTTTGTTTCTACAAATAACTGGAATCTGGCTTTCGCATAAGCTGATTAAGCGAGCCAACGGCAGTGTTGGTTCTTTGATTTAACAAATAACTGGAATCTGGATTTCCTAAAATCTAATAAAGCGAGCCAAATCCAATGTTGAACCTAAGTTTCAACAAAATGTCTGAAATCAGGCTTTTGTTAAAACTGGTTGGGAAAGCCGAATTAAGTGTTGGACATGCCTCAAAAAGAGACTAGAATCTGCCTTACAAACAAAATCTGATTATAGGACCTGAATTCAGTGTTGGACCTATGCCCAAACAAGTTACATATCAGGTGTTTGTTAGAACTGATTCTTAATTCTTAGTCGACCTAGAGTAACAGATGCCAATATGCAGGTCCCAGCTCTGGTATGAGCTGGATGGAGCCAGAAGAAGGGTTTCCTGCCTAGAGGGCTAGGCTCGAGCAGCTTAATACTCCGCTGCTTTGGGACAACCGCTTACTGGAGGTGATTAACCGAGGTTTGAATCCATCTTAATAGACTAAAATACTAAAACAAATTAGACCCGCAGCCTCTTAGGCGCCATCTATGTGCTGCACTAAACAAACCACCTAATTATGGCCGGTGTTATGACATGTCACAGTTTTCGCCTCTTACGACATGCTCTCTGTGAGGCAGTAGTGCTATTCTTGACCTTGTCATACACACGAACCCCGGCAGACGAGTTATTATAAGAGCCGAATTCAGTGTTGGACGTATGCCTCAACAAGTGACGTATCAGGCTTTAGTAAAAGCTGATTATAATAGCTGAATTCAGTGTTGGACGTATGCCTCAACAATTGACGTATAAGGCTTTTGTAAAAGCTGATTATAATAGCTGAATTCAGTGTTGGACGTATGCCTCAACAAGTGATGTATAAGGCTTTTGTAAAAGCTGATTATAATAGCTGAATTCAGTGTTGGACGTATGCCTCAATAAGCGACGTATAAGGCTTTTGTAAAAGCTGATTATAAGAGCTGAATTCAGTGTTGGAACTATGCCTCAACAAGCGACGTATAAGGCTTTTGTAAAAGCTGATTATAATAGCTGAATTCAGTGTTGGACGTATGCCTCAACAATTGACGTATAAGGCTTTTGTAAAAGCTGATTATAATAGCTGAATTCAGTGTTGGACGTATGCCTCAACAAGTGATGTATAAGGCTTTTGTAAAAGCTGATTATAATAGCTGAATTCAGTGTTGGACGTATGCCTCAACAATTGACGTATAAGGCTTTTGTAAAAGCTGATTATAATAGCTGAATTCAGTGTAGGACGTATGCCTCAATAAGCGACGTATAAGGCTTTTGTAAAAGCTGATTATAAGAGCTGAATTCAGTGTTGGAACTATGCCTCAACAAGCGACGTATCAGGCTTTTGTAAAAGCTGATTATAATAGCTGAATTCAGTGTTGGGCGTATGCCTCAACAATTGACGTATAAGGCTTTTGTAAAAGCTGATTATAATAGCTGAATTCAGTGTTGGAACTATGCCTCAACAAGCGACGTATAAGGCTTTTGTAAAAGCTGATTATAATAGCTGAATTCAGTGTTGGACGTATGCCTCAACAATTGACGTATAAGGCTTTTGTAAAAGCTGATTATAATAGCTGAATTCAGTGTTGGACGTATGCCTCAACAAGTGACGTATAAGGCTTTTGTAAAAGCTGATTATAATAGCTGAATTCAGTGTTGGACGTATGCCTCAACAAGTGACGTATCAGGCTTTAGTAAAAGCTGATTATTATAGCTGAATTCAGTGTTGGACGTATGCCTCAACAAGTGACGTATCAGGCTTTTGTAAAAGCTGATTGTAATAGCTGAATTCAGTGTTGGACGTATGCCTCAACAAGTGACGTATCAGGCTTTTGTAAAAGCTGATTATAATAGCTGAATTCAGTGTTGGACGTATGCCTCAACAAGTGACATATCAGGCTTTAGTAAAAGCTGATTATAATAGCTGAATTCAGAGTTGGACGTATGCCTCAACAAGTGACGTATCAGGCTTTTGTATAAGCTGATTATAATAGCTGAATTCAGTGTTGGACGTATGCCTCAACAAGTGACGTATCAGGCTTTTGTAAAAGCTGATTATAATATCTGAATTCAGTGTTGGACGTATGCCTCAACAAGTGACATATCAGGCTTTAGTAAAAGCTGATTATAATAGCTGAATTCAGAGTTGGACGTATGCCTCAACAAGTGACGTATCAGGCTTTTGTATAAGCTGATTATAATAGCTGAATTCAGTGTTGGACGTATGCCTCAACAAGTGACAAATCAGGCTTTAGTAAAAGCTGATTATAATAGCTGAATTCAGTGTTGAACGTATGCCTCAACAAGTGACATATCAGGCTTGGGTAAAAGCTGATTATAGGAGCTTCTTGTTCTTCTTCTTCTTCTTACGCTGTCAGAATTTGTTGGAAGAAAGCAGCTGTCATCCTGAGGCTGTCGACACTACCATAGAGGTTGTCTAGTATTGCCACTGGTGATGGCCACATGTGCTTTCTCTGGTCCTCGTATGTCGAGCAATTTTGCAGCAGATGCTCAGCGGTCATTTTCCCTGTACCATAGGTGCATTCGTCAGTGCCACTTATCTTCAGTTTTTTGAATACGTGGTACCTCAGGCTGTTGTGGCCTATGCGGAGTCTGAAGTCCACGACCTCCTCTTTTCTGTTTAAATGGTAATAGGCATCCTTTTTTGTGTAGCCAGTATGTTCTGTTTCCCATTTGGCCATGTATCTGGCCCTAATAAACATTTTGGACTCTTCGTAGGTCACACTAGAGTCTAGTTATGGTAGTCTTGCACCTTCTTTTTCCAGTCTGTCTGCCTCCTCGTTGCCTTGGATGTTACAGTGGGATGGAACCCACTGTACCGCTAATCTTTTTGGTGCGAAATGCTGGCATAGTTGACAGAGTACTGGTCTTAAATCAATAAGTTCAGTATTTTTCTGGCTTTTTATTGCTGTAACCACGGCAAGGACATCTGTAAACAGGACTATCTGGCTTTCATTGCTTTCGCCTGTCAGTATTGCTTTTACTGCAGCCTTCAGTGCCTCTGCCTCCGCTCTGAAATTGCTTGAGAATTTTCCAGTTGCCACTGACAGTGTTATTTTTCTACCATTTGTTAGGCTTAGGAATACCCCTCCCCCTCCATTCTGTGTTGTGTTCGGTGAATGCAAGGGTCCAGTCCATGCTTGGGTAGTTTTCCGCTTTGTACCTCAGGGTTATGTCTCTACTTTCTTTTTCAGTCTGGCTGTTCGTTTTTTTCCAATACCTGGTATATTTTCTATCACCTCCGGAATGATATGCTGCTTCCATGTGGGTTTGCGTATAGAAGGGATGGGCTTTGGTGTTGTTACGGTGTTCATAGGGTCTTCGCTCATCTTTGCTTTGGCTATTTCTGAAAAGTTTCTCCGCTTTAGTTTACCTTTTCAATATTTATATAGTCTCTGATGCATTGGATGGTCTGTCAGTCTTCTGAGTTTTTCTATTTGCTGCTGAGCTCTGCAGTCTCTTCTGTCGGTCATGGATTTCAGATTTGAAATCTTTTCAAGTTCTACAATTGGCGTTGACTTCATGCCTCCTGTTATAACTCTCATGGCTTGGTTTTGAAGTTTGCTAATTTTATCAAAGTTCACCTTCGCTGCCGCTGCCCATGCCGCAATGCCATAATCGAGAACTGGTCTCACTCTTCCAGTGTACAGTTTCTTTAGTATTCTTTCATCTGCTCTCCAGCTTGTGCCAGAAATGTTCCTCAAGATTGCCATTCTTTGTCTGGCTCTCATTCGGTTTCTCTCGATCTGACTTTTCCATATCATGCGCCGATCAAATGTAGTTTGGGTTGTCGTTTGGTCGCAGATATTTGCCGTTAAGACTTATGATTATGGGAGCTGAATTCAGTGTTAGACCTATACCTCAACAAGTGACGTATCAGGCGTTTGTAAAAGCTGATTATATGAGCAGAATTCAGTGCTTTATCTATGCCTCAACACGTGACGTATAAGGCTTTTGTAAAAGCTGATTATAGAAGTCGAATTCTGTGTTGGAATTATTCTTCAGCAAATAGAAAGTTGGGGCTCAGTTTAGTCAAATATTCTTCTCTCTCAACAAATTCCGAGCAGAAGCAATACAAGAAAACAAAGCAATGCTGAGGAAACAATTGGTGAAAACAGATGTGCGTATTTCTTTTCTCTCACGATTTCCACAAAGCTAATTCTTTTACAATCACTTTGCTCACTTCTCTTTATTAGAAAAAACACTTTTTATTAACCCCCAACAAATTAGCCCTACAATTCAACATTGTGTTTTACCAAGTGGCCTTATAATAAATTATCCAGAGCAAGACCCATTCAAATCTGGAGGAACTGAACTGTGACATTGCCAAATGATCGTGTTAAAATGGACTCGACCCAGCACCAAAAGCCGTAGTATTCAAGTGGACACAATGTTAGATATCAGGGTTGAGAGGCAGAGCGGCATGGAGTTTAGGTGGTCGTAAATCAAAGAAAAGATAGACAGAAGAGGCTAGTAGAGTGTGGATACGAGTGTTCTAAAAACTACATACGAAACTCTGAACGAAGCTCTTCACGTAATATTCTTGAGAAAAAAAAACAGTATTGTGCTAGCTAATGTTATTTATCTCTATTTACGAATTTAAAAAATATCTTTTGTGGGAACTAGAAACGCAAGGAGACGTGACACAGCTTAAAACATTGGTCTCAAACACGTGATCTAAGAGGACAGTGTGACGTAAACATTGTAGAGGTTCGTCACGTGATTTATATCACAGGGCGAGATAACTCGTCATTATCATTTAGCGCCACGGCGTAGCTGATTTCATCATATGGTAAATTTATGTTGTACATTGTATGTTATTTGATCCCGGCTAAAGTTAATGTTACGGTTAAAGTTAGGTATAAGATTTGGGTTTAGGTTTGGGTTAAGGTTAGGGCTACGGCTAAGGTTAGGGTTTGGGTTAGGACTAGGGTTAGGGTTAAGGCTATGTCTAGGACAAGGGTTAGGGTTAAGGTTTGGATTTTAGTTAGGGTTGGGGATATATTAGAATTAGGGTTAGGATTAGCGTTAGCTTTATTGTGAGGGCTAAGGATAGGAATAATGTAAGGTTTACGGTTATGCTTAGGGTTAGTTAGTACTGTTTTCCGTAGCGAAGTGGTTAAGAATTCGGCCTCGTGATCAGGTGGTGTGGGTTCGACTCCGGACTCCGTCGTCTTGTTCACGGGAGCTTGATGCGGAGTCCCGTATATCTCGTAGTGGCCCCCCCCCCCTCCCTAGTCGTTTTGTCCTTGACTTGCCACTGGGGTCGGGCGTCACGAGACGAGAGAGTGAGGATAACAATTAGCGCAGTTAATCCTTACTAAAAATAGCGCTAGCAAAATTAATTATGCCATCATCGTCTACGATGGACCGCGGCCTTTGCCTTTGCCTTGAGTTAGTACTGTTATGGTTGGAATTAGGGCAGTAGTTAGCGTTATGGTTGGGATTAGGGCAGTAGTTAGCGTTATGGTTGGGATTAGGGCAGTAGTTAGCGTTATGGTTGGGATTAGGGCAGTAGTTAGCGTAATGGCTAGGGTTAGGGCAGTAGTTAGCGTTATGGTTGGGATTAGGGCAGTAGTTAGCGTTATGGTTGGGATTAGGGCAGTAGTTAGCGTAATGGCTAGGGTTAGGGCAGTAGTTAGCGTTATGGTTGGGATTAGGGCAGTAGTTAGCGTTATGGTTGGGATTAGGGCAGTAGTTAGCGTTATGGTTGGGATTAGGGCAGTAGTTAGCGTTATGGTTGGGATTAGGGCAGTAGTTAGCGTTATGGTTGGGATTAGGGCAGTAGTTAGCGTTATGGTTGGGATTAGGGCAGTAGTTAGCGTTATGGTTGGGATTAGGGCAGTAGTTAGCGTTATGGTTGGGATTAGGGCAGTAGTTAGCGTTATGGTTAGGATTAGGGCAGTAGTTAGCGTTATGGTTGGGATTAGGGCAGTAGTTAGCGTTATGTTTGGGATTAGGGCAGTAGTTAGCGTTATGGTTGGGATTAGGGCAGTAGTTAGCGTTATGGTTGGGATTAGGGCAGTAGTTAGCGTTATGGTTGGGATTAGGGCAGTAGTTAGCGTTATGGTTGGGATTCGGGCAGTAGTTAGCGTTATGGTTGGGATTCGGGCAGTAGTTAGCGTTATGGTTGGGATTAGGGCAGTAGTTAGCGTTATGGTTGGGATTAGGGCAGTAGTTAGCGTTATGGTTGGGATTAGGGCAGTAGTTAGCGTTATGGTTGGGATTAGGGCAGTAGTTAGCGTTATAGTTGAGATTAGGGCAGTAGTTAGCGTTATGGTTGGGATTAGGGCAGTAGTTAGCGTTATGGTTGGGATTAGGGCAGTAGTTAGCGTTATGGTTGGGATTAGGGCAGTAGTTAGCGTTATGGTTGGGATTAAAGCAGTAGTTAGCGTTATGGTTGGGATTAGGGCAGTAGTTAGCGTTATGGTTGGGATTAGGGCAGTAGTTAGCGTTATGGTTGGGATTAGCGCAGTAGTTAGCGTTATGGTTGGGATTAGGGCAGTAGTTAGCGTTATGGTTGGGATTAGGGCAGTAGTTAGCGTTATGGTTGGGATTAGGGCAGTAGTTAGCGTTATGGTTGGGATTAGGGCAGTAGTTAGCGTTATGGTTGGGATTAGGGCAGTAGTTAGCGTTATGGTTGGGATTAGGGCAGTAGTTAGCGTTATGGTTGGGATTAGGGCAGTAGTTAGCGTTATGGTTGGGATTAGGGCAGTAGTTAGCGTTATGGTTGGGATTAGGGCAGTAGTTAGCGTTATGGTTGGGATTAGGGCAGTAGTTAGCGTTATGGTTGGGATTAGGGCAGTAGTTAGCGTTATGGTTGGGATTAGGGCAGTAGTTAGCGTTATGGTTGGGATTAGGGCAGTAGTTAGCGTTATGGTTGGGATTAGGGCAGTAGTTAGCGTTATGGTTGGGATTAGGGCAGTAGTTAGCGTTATGGTTGGGATTAGGGCAGTAGTTAGCGTTATGGTTGGGATTAGGGCAGTAGTTAGCGTTATGGTTGGGATTAGGGCAGTAGTTAGCGTTATGGTTGGGATTAGGGCAGTAGTTAGCGTTATGGTTGGGATTAGGGCAGTAGTTAGCGTTATGGTTGGGATTAGGGCAGTAGTTAGCGTTATGGTTGGGATTAGGGCAGTAGTTAGCGTTATGGTTGGGATTAGGGCAGGGTAATTGCTGCGGTTAGGGTCAGAGTTATATTTAGAGTCAGAGTTAGTGTTAAGGTCAGAATTATATTTAGAGTCAGAGTTAGTGTTAAGGTCAGAGTTATATTTAGAGTCAGAGTTAGTGTTAAGGTCAGAGTTATATTTAGAGTCAGAGTTAGTGTTAAGGTCAGAGTTATATTTAGATTCAGAGTTAGTGTTAAGGTAAGAGTTATATTTAGAGTCAGAGTTAGTGTTAAGGTCAGAGTTATATTTAGAGTCCGAGTTAGTGTTAAGGTCAGAGTTATATTTAGAGTCAGAGTTAGTGTTAAGGTCAGAGTTATATTTAGAGTCAGAGTTAGTGTTAAGGTCAGAGTTATATTTAGAGTCAGAGTTAGTGTTAAGGTCAGAGTTATATTTAGAGTCAGAGTTAGTGTTAAGGTAAGTTATATTTAGAGTCAGAGTTAGTGTTAAGGTCAGAGTTATATTTAGAGTCAGAGTTAGTGTTAAGGTCAGAGTTATATTTAGAGTCAGAGTTAGTGTTAAGGTCAGAGTTATATTTAGAGTCAGAGTTAGTGTTAAGGTCAGAGTTATATTTAGAGTCAGAGTTAGTGTTAAGGTCAGAGTTATATTTAGAGTCAGAGTTAGTGTTAAGGTCAGAGTTATATTTAGAGTCAGAGTTAGTGTTAAGGTCAGAGTTATATTTAGAGTCAGAGTTAGTGTTAAGGTCAGAGTTTTATTTAGAGTCAGAGTTAGTGTTAAGGTCAGAGTTATATTTAGAGTCAGAATTAGTGTTAAGGTCAGAGTTTTATTTAGAGTCAGTTAGTGTTAAGGTCAGAGTTATATTTAGAGTCAGAGTTAGTGTTAAGGTCAGAGTTATATTTAGAGTCAGAGTTAGTGTTAAGGTCAGAGTTATATTTAGAGTCAGAGTTAGTGTTAAGGTCAGAGTTATATTTAGAGTCAGAGTTAGTGTTAAGGTCAGAGTTATATTTAGAGTCAGAGTTAGTGTTAAGGTCAGAGTTATATTTAGAGTCAGAGTTAGTGTTAAGGTCAGAGTTATATTTAGAGTCAGAGTTAGTGTTACAGTTAGGATCAGAGTTAGGGTTAATGTTAGGGTTATGGTCAGAGTTAGGGTTAGCGTTAGGGTTAGGGTTATGGTTAGAGTTAGGGATAGGGTCAGAGTTAGCGTTAGAGTTATGGTTATGGGCAGAATTAGGGTTAGCGTTAGGGTTAGAGTTAGGGTTAGAGTTAGGGTTAGGGTCAGAGTTAGGGTTAGAGTTAGGGTTAGGGTTATGGTCAGAGTTAGGGCTAGAGTTAGGATTAAGGTTAGGGTCAAAGTTAGGGTTATGGTCAGAGTGGAGGTCAGGGTTAGAGTTATGGTTAGGGTTAGGGTCAGAGTTAGGGTCAGGGTTAGGGTCAGGGTTAGGGTCAGGGTTAGGGTCAGGGTTAGGGTCAGGGTTAGGGTTACTGTTAGAGTTATGGTCAGAGTTATCGTCAGGGTTACTGTTAGGTTTAGGGTCAGAGTTAGGGTCAGAGTTAGGGTCAGGGTTATTGTTAGGGTTAGGGTCAGAGTTAGGGTTAGGGTTATGGTTAGGGTTAGGGTTAGGATCAGGGTTAGGGTTAGAATTAGGGTTAGAGTCAGAGTGAGGGTCAGGGTTAGTGTTATGGTTAGGGTTAGAGTTAGAGTAAGGAACATAGATCATCCTCTGTGATTGTCTTCCCCCAGACTAGCTAACTGCAAATGCTTACCTGACTGAATGTTAGGATCAAAATGGCTCGGCCAATACGTGCAAATACTCTGGCGTTGTACAATTTAGTTTATAACACTTCATCCCAGACAACTATGCATGTTAGATAACCCCTTTGACCTTGACCAATGACTGACAATATGACCAGGGACCATGATGCTAAAATCGTCTTCATGGTCAGTAACAAACCTCCACCGCTTCCCCTGATCTTCAAATAATGTCACAGCTCTGGTTCATGATTTCCGTAACTTTCTATCTGACCTTCTTCTATTCGTTAATGTTAAAATGATCAAAATTTCATTTTTTGTCGCTCTGTGTCCCGATTCCATTACATTCTGTCCATTATTAGTCTTATTATCAATCTAACAGGATTCCAAGTCTCTCCCTGCGGAGCATGTCATCAACAAACACCCGACAAGTCTACATTTCACGAGTCATTTGAGCCGGTTATCTCCACTCTTGTCTGCTGTCATGACGTTTGCATCCAGCTCCCTCTTTCTCGGGTGTCTTTTCCTTCCACTTTTCCTCGTGCCCTGCAGATGCCAAAATTGATACTGTTGTCTAATTCCTTCAAACGGTGTTCGTAATGATAGTCGTATCTAGCGCTGTCGCCTCTTTTCCTTTTGCACTGTTAAATTTCCAGTTCTTTTCAGCGAAATTATAAACTTCCCAATTTGCTGGCACTGTCGGATTGGCATGCAATATGATTTTTTACTGAATTCCTTGACATACGCCATATATGTACTAGCCAGACTTTATTTCAATGTTCCAAGGCACCAGAGACAATGTAGGACTCATATTTGTTTGCCGCCAAACTGTCTAACAAATAGGCAATTTCACTTAGGCTCTAGACGACCTCTGACCAAAAGTTTAAAAGTCAATTGTCTTCAAGTGATCATCTCTCCATAAGATTTGCTTCGTGTATCTCTTGGTGCGCTTTGTCCATTAACGTGACTGAATGTGTCCCTTTGTCCATTATCGTGACAGTATGAGTCACGTTGTCCATTAACGTGACTGAATGTGTCACTTTGTCCATTATCGTGACAGTACGAGTCACGTTGTCCATTAACGTAACTGAATGTGTCACTTTGTCCATTGACGTGACTGAATGTGTCACTTTGTCCATTAACGTGACCAAATGTGTCACTTTGTCCAGTAACGTGACTGAATGTGTCACTTTGTCCATTGACGTGAATGAATGTGGTACTTGGTCCATTAACGTGACTGAATGTGTCACTTTGTCCAATAACGTGACTAAATGTGTCACTTTGTCCAGTAACGTGACTGAATGTGTTACTTTGTCCATTGACGTGACTGAATGTGGTACTTGGTCTATTGACGTGACTGAATGTGTCACTTGGTCCATTGACGTGACTGAATGTGTCACTTTGTCCATTATCGTGACAGTATGAGTCACGTTGTCCATTAACGTGACTGAATGTGTCACTTGGTCCATTGACGTGATTGAATGTGTCACTTGGTCCATTAACGTGACTGAATGTGTCACTTGGTCCATTGATGTTACTGAATGTGTCACTTTGTCCATTAACGTGACTAAATGTGTCACTTTGTCCAGTAACGTGACCGAATGTGTTACTTTGTTCATTGTCGTGACTGAATGTTGTACTTGGTCCATTAACGTGACTAAATGTGTCACTTGGGGCATTGACATGACTGAATGTCATTTTGTCCATTAACGTGACTGAATGTGTCACTTGGTCAATTAACTTGACTGTATGAGCCAATTCGCCCAGCAACGTGACTGCATGTTTCAGTTTGTTCATTAGGATGACTTCAAAAGTGTCTTTGTCCATTAAATCAGCATCGTGTGCCTGTTGGAAGATTACTCCACCTTCGTGTGCCTCTTAGCTCATTTCATAGGCTTTGAGTGACTTTGGTACATTACATGTTATTCATGCTGCCTATGGTCCATCACATTTGTTATCATCTGGCCTAAAGCGCCTTACATTGACATCACCCAATCAGGGATCCAATACATGGACTTCAAGCTAACCACAGTAATAGAAATTGGTTTGTTGATGCTCCCACTGTGGTTGTAGTTTGAGATCCCTGCTCCTGGATTCAGCTGTTGAGTACATTGTTTTGAAGAAAAAAAATTATCGACAGTGGAGAAGGAATGGTAACAAAGACTTTGTGATGACTTGAAACCCGTTAGACTGTCACGATTTTAGGGGGGTTTCAAGTTCCAGGTGTTCTGCTTTGGCGAGTAGTGTAAAAATGGTGGTTAAGTGTGAATTTCCATAAAGTGTTGCAGTTCATCATCATCGTGTGCTGCATGTCGTGGCGTAGGCTGTCAATATATCATGCACAAGATCACGATTAGAGTTTTGGGTATCTTTACAGAAAGACTGTTCAACCCCATTTAATGTGTTGATGTAATATGTGCTATTGTGTTTGTCTAGGGTTTGATTCTTCAGAAGAGGCGTGTGTTTTTCATTAATTATTTGTTTTCTGCTGTTAAATTAATCTTTTTCTCTGCCATAATTGCTAATTTAGACTGGGACTCCAACTTCTTTAAAAAATGCTGCTCTTTTTCAAGTTCTCAAAACCGACATACAGTTTCTCTTCGAACGCAGTGGGCATGGGCCACGTCCTTCTCCGATCTGTGTAGAAAGGACAGTCCTGAAGTACATATGCTACTATAATGTTTTCTAGGCTGCAGTAGAACAGTCTTGTGATACGTACCCTGATTTTTGTGAACAGGTAGTGTCTCCTTCTGTTGTGGCCAGTTCAGACGTAGTATTTTGACCTGATCTGATCCAAATAGTTGGTAGCATGCGCAACATAGAAAATCACTCCATAACAGCAGAAGAGACCTGTACCAATTTCATAGCCGATGCAACCGTTCTTCATGCAGCAACAAGGATTTGTATCAACCAGACACACCTGCAAGTAAAACGATTTTTCCACCTGATTTCATGAGCGTATTTCAAGCCATCGCAAGACGAAAACAAGATAGATTATCACACGAAATCAAATATAATATGGTGTTGCTCTCCACTAAAACAGATCTAGCCCTACGTTGGATTCTGAACCACTGTGGGATCTTTAGAAACTAGAAGGCAGATGAACTCGCAGAAGCCGGAAAAAGTAACACACAGACTCGCTGGAGTTGATAGAGACGCGTATGGTCACATGAACATCATGTAGATGGAGGCGCGTATGGTCACATGAACAGCATGTAGATGGAGGCGTGTATGGTCCCATGAACATCATGTAGATGGAGGCGTGTATGGTCCCATGAACAGCATGTAGGTAGAGGCGTGTATGGTCCCATGAACAGCATGTAGATAGAGGCGTGTATGGTCCCATGCACAGCATGTAGATGGAGGCGTGTATGGTCCCATGAACATCATGTAGATGGAGGCGTGTATGGTCCCATGAACAGCATGTAGATAGAGGCGTGTATGGTCACATAAACATCATGTAGATAGAGGCGTGTATGGTCACATGAACATCATGTAGATGGAGGCGCTTATTGCCACATGAACATCATGTAGATGGAGGCGCTTATAGTCACATGAACATCATGTAGGTAGAGGCGCTTATAGTCACATGAACAGCATGTAGATGGAGGCGTGTATGGTCACATGAACAGCATGTAGATGGAGGCGTGTATAGTCACATGAACAGCATGTAGAGAGAGGCGTGAATAGTCACATGAACAGCATGTAGATGGAGGCGTGAATATTCACATGAACAGCATGTAGATGGAGGCGTGTATGATCACATGAACAGCATGTATATGGAGGCGCCTATGGTCACATGAACAGCATGTCTCGACCATCCTATCTGGGCTTTTAGCAGCGTTTTTGTTCTTAGCATGGTTAGCCAGTCGAGGAATTCACATTTCATACCAGCTTATTCTGAACAGACTGCAGGTAGCACTATTTAGATGTATGATGCATCTGTTATACACTGGCTATGTTTCGCCAAATTACAACGTTGACAAAGAGACGGACCAACCGCTCATTTACCATGTATCTAGAGGATGACATTTCTGATACACTAGTATACATTCAGCAGACTTTGTCCTTTATGACTATGTGCTCCAGGAGAAGAATAAAATGACGGTGGTCTATTCTATATTTCAAGGGACGGACATTTTTGAAAGTACTCGTATCGGTAGCGAAATGTAGAGGATTTACTGTTATATAATTTGGCATACTGAAGGTGAGCTTAGAACTTCCCCGCTGTAGAGCAATGTGGTAATGTTTTTTAGAATCGTTACTGTGATGAGTAAAGCGTCATTTCTACTTCTTTTGAGAGAGGAACAATTCCGATAAGATTCTGATCAATGTTGGAGCGACGAGTAATTAGGGTCAGGTGAGACACTGATCAAGGTGGGAGAGACGAGTAAATAGGGTCAGGTGAGACACTGATCAAGGTGGGAGAGACGAGTAATTATGGTCAGGTGAAACACTGATTAAGGTGGGAGCGACGAGTAATTAGGGTCAGGTGAAACACTAATTAAGGTGGGAGCGACGAGTAATTAGGGTCAGGTGAAACATACTGATCAAGGTGGGAGCGACGAGTAATTAGGGTCAGATGAAACACTGATTAAGGTGGGAGCGACGAGTAATTAGGGTCAGGTGAAACACTGATTAAGGTGGGAGCGATGAATAATTAGGGTCAGGTGAAACATACTGATCAAGATGGGAGCGACGAGTAATCAGGGTTAGGTAAAACATACTAATCAAGTTCGGAGCGAAGAGTAATCAGGGTCAGGTGAAACATACTGATCAAGGTGGAAGAGAAGAGTAATCAGGGTCAGGTGAAACATACTGATCAAGTTCGGAGCGAAAAGTAATCAGAATGACGAAAAACGAACTAATCGCACATGTTAGTCAGGGTCAGACAAAACATACTGGATGAGCATGTTAGTCATGGTCAGGTGAAACATACCGATCACACTATGTTAGTCAGGGTCAGGTAAAACATGCCGATCAGATTATGTTAGTCAGGGTCAGGTAAAACATGCCAATCACACTGTGTTAGTCAGGGCCAGCTGAAACGTACCGGTCAGGATATGTTAGTTAGGGTCAGGTGAAACATACCAGTCAGCCTATGTTAGTCATGGCCTGGTGAAACATACTGATTCTACTGTATTAGTCAAGGTCAGGTAAAACATGCCAATCACACTGTGTTAGTCAAGGCCAGGTGAAACGTACCGGTCAGGATATGTTAGTTAGGGTCAGGTGAAACATACCAGTCAGACTATGTTAGTCATGGTCTGGTAAAACATACTCATCCTACTATATCAGTCAAGGTCAGGTGAAACATACTGATAACACTGTGTTAGTCAAGACCAGGTGAAACATACCGGTCAGGCTATGTTAGTCATGGTCAGGTGAAACATACTGATCCTAGTATACCAGTTAAGGTCAATTGAAACATACCGATCAGCCTATGTTAGTCAGGATCATGTGAATTATACTGATCAAAACCCAACCTCGCTTTCAAGCAGTTCTCATTAGAAACAGGCTGTTTACTGACAATCTGGCCGATCGGCCCTGTCATCTCTATAGTGGTGCGTTTATTGAGGAGCTTCGCATTGCACTACATCCCGGAGAAGCTGGTCTTCAGTAAGCCCTCTGGATATTAGGAGATCCAATGTGACCAGCTAATCAAGAAAATCGACAAGAGTACCTAATTCAAGTACGATTGGCATTAGAAGTATCAGCATCGGCAACAGCAATATCAGCATCAGCAACAGCAATATCAGCATCAGCAACAGCAATATCAGCATCAACAACAGCAATATCAGCATCAGCAACAGCAATATCAGCATCAACAACAGCAATATCAGCATCAGCAACAGCAATATCAGCATCAACAACAGCAATATCAGCATTAGCAACAGCAATATCAGCAACAGCAATATCAGCAACAGCAATATCAGCATCAGCAACAGCAATATCAGCAACAGCAATATCAGCAACAGCAATATCAGCAACAGCAATATCAGCATCAACAACAGCAATATCAGCATCAGCAACAGCAATATCAGCATCAGCAACAGCAATATCAGCATCAGCAACAGCAATATCAGCATCAGCAACAGCAATATCAGCATCAACAACAGCAATATCAGCATCAACAACAGCAATATCAGCATCAACGACAGCAATATCAGCATCAACAACAGCAATATCAGCAACAGCAATATCAGCATCAACAACAGCAATATCAGCATCAACAACAGCAATATCAGCATCAACAACAGCAATATCAGCATCAGCAACAGCAATATCAGCATTAGCAACAGCAATATCAGCAACAGCAACAGCAATATCAGCATCAACAACAGCAATATCAGCATCAACAACAGCAATATCAGCATCAACAACAGCAATATCAGCATCAACAACAGCAATATCAGCATCAGCAACAGAAATATCAGCATCAGCAACAGCAATATCAGCATCAACAACAGCAATATCAGCATCAACAACAGCAATATCAGCAACAGCAATATCAGCATCAACAACAGAAATATCAGCAACAGCAATATCAGCAACAGCAATATCAGCATCAGCAACAGCAATATCAGCAACAGCAATATCAGCAACAGCAATATCAGCATCAACAACAGAAATATCAGCAACAGCAATATCAGCAACAGCAATATCAGCATCAACAACAGCAATATCAGCATCAGCAACAGCAATATCAGCATCAGCAACAGCAATATCAGCATCAACAACAGCAATATCAGCAACAGCAATATCAGCATCAACAACAGCAATATCAGCATCAACAACAGCAATATCAGCAACAGCAATATCAGCATCAACAACAGCAATATCAGCATCAACAACAGCAATATCAGCATCAACAACAGCAATATCAGCATCAACAACAGCAATATCAGCAACAGCAATATCAGCATCAACAACAGCAATATCAGCATCAACAACAGCAATATCAGCATCAACAACAGCAATATCAGCATCAGCAACAGCAATATCAGCATCAGCAACAGCAATATCAGCATCAACAACAGCAATATCAGCATCAACAACAGCAATATCAGCATCAACAACAGCAATATCAGCATCAGCAACAGCAATATCAGCATCAGCAACAGCAATATCAGCATCAACAACAGAAATATCAGCATCAACAACAGCAATATCAGCATCAACAACAGCAATATCAGCATCAACAACAGCAATATCAGCATCAGCAACAGAAATATCAGCATCAGCAAAAACAACAACAACGAAATATGAATGATAATTTAAGTATGCGACAGACCACCAAGAAAATTTAAATTTAATGGATTGTGAACTGTATTGTGGATGAGCGCGTGGCCGAATGGTTTCGAGGCCTGCCTGCTGACAAGGAGGCGAGCGGTTCGAATCGTCATGGCATATGTTGTTTTTCTGTTGGAGGTGAAAAAAGAAAATCTTAGCCAGTACACGACGTGGTGATAGCAGTGGCGAAGCGGTCTGTAGTCAGCCTTCAAAACCCGTCGACTACTCCAGCAATGGGAAAAATGTCATTTGACAGTTTATTTGTTTTTTAAAATTGTGGAAAAATAAATTTTGCTACAAAAAAGAGCGACAAAGCTGAAAGAAGTATTCCATAAATACAGTTATGAGGAACGACTCAAAAAAACCGGCCTACAGTGTCTAGAAGAGAGAAGAATTCGTTGTGACTTAATACAGGTTTATAATATGATCAGACGAATGAATAAATTAGACCATAACAAGTTTTTTAAAAATACAGCCACCCACAATAACAAGAGGGCATAGCTACAAGCTGATTAAAGAGATGTCCAGAATAGATATTAGGAAATATTTTTTAAGTCACAGAGTGGTGAATGCTTGGAATGCATGAAAGCGGAGGTAGTGGAGGCAGGGACTGTTAATGCATCTAAGAATAAATTGTATGCGCAAATTTTAGAGCAAGATGATGTAAATGAAACTGGTTGTATACAGACCCTACATGGTCTTCTAAACCAGTATCTTCTTCTTCTTCTGCGTACACAGTCAGACAGTAACCATTATTTTTTCGAGAAAAGCGGCGGTCATCCTGAGGCTCTCGCCACTGCCATAGAGCTTGTCTTGCAGTTCCACTGGTAATGGCAACATCTGCTCTCTCTGATCCTCGTATGTCGGGCAGTTCTGCAGCAAATGTTCAGTGGTCATTTTACCAGTACCGCACGGGCATTCGTCGGTACACCCTATCTTCAATTTGTTGAATAGGTGGTACCTCAGTCTGTTGTGGCCAGTGCGAAGTCTGAAGACAACGACCTGCTCTCCTCGGTTCAACTGGTAATAGGCATCGTTTTTGGTGTAACCAGTATGTTCGGTTTCCCATTTGGTCATGTATCTGGCTTTGATAAGCCGTTTTGACTCTTCGTACGTAATACTGGTATCTGTTTGTGGTAGTCTTGCACCTTCTTTTGCCAGTCTATCTGCCTCCTCGTTGCCTTGGATGTGGCAGTGTGACGGGACCCACTGTACCACTACCCTTTTTGGTGCGGACTGCTGGCACAGTTTGCAGAGTGCTGCTCTTAAGTCATTAAGCTCAGTATTTTTCTGGCTTTTTAGCGCTGTGACTACGGCGAGAGCATCTGTCAGCAGGACTATATGGCTCTCATTTTCACTGTGTGTCACCATTTCTTCCACTGCCGCCCTCAGTGCCTTTGCCTCCGCTCTGAAATAGCTTGTGTACTTACCAGTAGCGAATGACAGTGTTATTTTTCTGCCATTTGGTAGGTTCAGGAATGCTCCTGCCCCTCCGTTCTGTGTAGTGTTTGTTACAGAACCGTCGGTGTATGCATGGGTCCAGTCCATGCTTGGGTAGCTTTTCGTTATGAAGCTTAGGGTAGTGTCTCTCCTTTCTTTTTCAGTCTGGCAGTTTTTGTTTGCAATACCTGGTATATTTTCTACCACCTCTGGAAATATATCCTGCCTCCAGGTAGGTTTTCGTACAGTAGTGATGGGTTTTGGTGTTGTTAGTGCGTTTATGGGATCTTCGTGCATCTTTGCTTTGGCTATTTCTGCAAAGTTTCTCCGCTTTAGTTTCCCATTTCCCAAATTGTTTAGTCTCTGGTACATTGGGTGGTCCGTCAGTCTTCGGAGTTTCTCTGACTGCAGCTGGGCTCTGCAGTCTCTTCTATCGGTCATGGATTGCAGTTTTCTAATCTTTTCAAGTTCTACAATTGGCGTTGACTTCATGCCACCTGTTATAATTCTCATGGCTTGGTTTTGAAGTTTGTTAACTTTATCGAAGTTCGCCTTCGCTGCTGTTGTCCATGCCGCAATGCCATACTCGAGAACTGGTCTCACTCTTCCAGTGTACAGTTTCTTTAGTATGCCTTCGTCTGCTCCCCAGCTTGTGCCAGCAAGTTTCCTCATGATTGCCATTCTTTCTCTGGCTTTCATTCGGTTTCTCTCAATCTGACTTTCCCATGTCATGCGCCGATCAAATGTGACTCCCAGATAGGTTGGGTTGTCGTTTGGCTGCAGGATTTTGCCATTTAGACTTAATTTGGTACTTTGGGGTTTTAATGAAAGCGAGAATATTGTGCACGTGGTTTTCTCCTCGTTTATTTTGACCAGCCATGAGTTCGCCCACTCTTCCAACGATGTTAGGGCCGTCTGCATCCGATTTCTTGCTATGGTGAGATTCTTTTCAGAGGTCCACATAGCCAGATCGTCTGCAAACATTGAGCTATGGACTCTTCTTGGTATATTCTCTGTAATATCGTTTATATATACCAGGAAGAGTGTGGGTGACAATACTCCCCCTTGGGGTACTCCCTGCTCGAGTGTCACCTTTTTGCTCATCTGCCCTTGTACTTGGACTCTGGCCGTTCTTTGTTTGAGGTAGTGGTTGATCCACTTGTACATCTTCCCACAGACATCACTTCTTCTTAGCTTGACTCTAAGTCCGTCCTTCCAGACTTTGTCAAATGCTTTTTCCAGATCCACCCAAACAGCTACTGTGTGTTTCTGTTCCTGGTAGGCATCTTCTATCTCCTGGGCTATGAGGATGACCTGGTCCTCAGTGGATCTGTGCTGTCTAAAGCCGGCTTGCTGTGGAATTAGTATTCGTTTTTCTTCCAGATGCCACATCAGTCTGGTGTTTATCATCCGTTCCATCATCTTGCCGACACAGCTCAGTAGGCTGATGGGCCTGTATCCATTTGGATCTGTTTTATCCTTTCCTGTTTTTGGTACTGGTACCAGTATTGCGTCTTTCCTAAACCAGTATAAAGACGTTAAGTTAAGTTAAGTTAAGTTAAGTTAAGTTAAGACATACCACTAAGTTTATGAAGGAAATATAAGTTATTTTAGTATGGATAAACTGTATTGTGGCGAAAGAATTGTGCGACAGACATCAAGTTTGTGTAGAAAAACGAAGATCCTTGTTGATAGATAAACTGCATTGTGGCGACAGAATTGTGCGACAGACATCAAGTTTATGACGGAAATATCACTTAGTTTTGGATGGATAAACTGTATTGTCATGAAAGAAATTTTGCGACAGACATCAAGTTTATGACGGAAATATAACTTAGTTTTGGATGGATAAACTGTATTGTCACGAAAGAAATTTTGCGACAGACACCAAGTTTGTGAAGGAAATATAAGTTTTAATTTGATGGATAGACTGTATGGCGGCGAGCGAAGCATGAGACAGACCATTACGCTCGTAAAGGAAGTAGATGGTGTAATAAGAATGCACATAATTGGCAGGCGATACGATACGCTTGAAACAAAACTGGATATTTTATGGGAGAAATAAATTTTATGACTTCGGACTTCACAAAGAGAATTAAAACATACAACAAAGAGTAAGAAATATTTACTCTAACCCGAAATCGATTGACTCAACCGAAATGAACTGTTTCAATTGGAAACCACATCATTAAATAATCGACCTATGTTTGTGCAACGCTCAATTGCTCCATCGGGTTTTCACGCCACTGCTTGTCTGTGCGCCACCTGGCGGTTTTCCCACTGCGCGTGGCACCTCGCACGTTCAGGCACGCGATCGCTCTGTTCCACTTCACAGGTGAGCTCACCCCAAGTCAAGGACAGTTGTGGAAAAGGTGGATATTCGAACACCGCTTTTGCTCAAATGAAACGAAGACGCGTGTTTAGTTAAACACGAACAGTGTTGCAATAATATCCCGCATTTGTTTTTGCTGAAATAAAAATTCTACAATATGAAAAAATAAACAGATACAAAATGTCTGTTCGCACGTAAGTGAATTAATTAATTAATTTTTTTTGGGTACGCAATGAACGTCGGCGTTTTCAGTAACGAAAAGCATGATATTCCATTTTGTTCGCGTGTCATTACGAGATATTGAAAGCGATCTTCACACATGCACATATACACGTGTTGTAAATAGCGCAAGAGGCATGTTTTTGCCGGTATCCGTGTCAAAATTAACAACTGGTGCCTAGTGCCAGAGAAAACATTTTTAAGACCATGTGATGCATTTACTGTGAGATCATCTGTAATATTTTCAACATAAATTAATAAAACGATTCTGCAGAAAATAATGATGTGATTTATCTTAACAAAATCTGGCAAGATAAACGGTTAGCACTATGCAAGATAATTAGATTAATGCGTACACTGGTCCTGTCAATATTCCTTTATGCTTGTGAGACATGGACAGTTGCAGCTGACCTTCAGCGAAGAATACAGGCCTTGGAGATACGATGTTCCGAAGACTATTAAACGTTACGTACAAAGATCGAGTTACAAATGAGGAAATACGAGATAGAATTACAACAGCAATAGGGCCTAATAAAGACATATTGGCAACTGTCAAAAGAAGGAAACTCGCTTGGTACGGTCACATATCTAGATCAAATGGTCTTGCAAATACGATCCTCCACGGAAAGGTGCAAGGCAGACGACGAAGAGGCCGTCCCATAAAGAGATGGGAGGACAACATAAAAGAATGGACCAATCTCCAACCAGAAGAGGCACAGGCAGCGGCCGCTGACAGAGAAGGGTGGCGTGGTGTTGTGAGGATGTCTTCACGTGTGCCCTAACGACCTCACCAGTTACGGAATGACCTGACCTGACCTGATTTATCTTTGAAGACTCTACAGCTAACAGACGTTGCAGTCCTCAAATCATCCCCTTAATCTGGCAAATATGTACTGCAAGACTTCGTCTGCAATATTTTCGTAAAGAAAAGAAACACAATTCAAATTAGATATATTGTTAGGAGGTTAGTAATAATAGAAGTTCATAAAATTACTTTGCGTAAATTCACGAGAACACATTTCTACAAAAGTCATTCAATTGTAAATTATGGAGAACACCGTTTGTAAGTGTCATGGGAGCAAGTCTGATTAGTGGCTTTGTCAATCTCTGTACATGAAAGCAAGTCTGATTAGTGGCTTTGTCAATCTCTGTACATGAAAGCAAGTCTGATTAGTGGTGTTGTGGCTCTGTCGAACTGTGTACATCAGATACGTCTGTTTAGTGGCTTTGTCGGTCTGTGAGCATGTGAGCAAGTAGAGTTAACGGTTTTATGGCGTTGTCGATCTGTGTGCATCAGATAAGCTATGTTTAGTGGCTTTGTCGACCTGTGTACATCAGATAAGGTATGTTTAGTGGCTTTGTCGATCTGTGGACATCAGATAAGGTATGTTTAGTGGCTTTGTCGATCTGTGCACATGAGAGCAAGTCTGTTTAGTTGCTTTGTCTATCTTTCTACATGAGAGCAAGTCTATTTAGTGGCTTTGTCGATCTCTGTACATGAGAGCAAGTCTGTTTAGTGGCTTTGTCTAGTTCTGTATATGGGAGCAAGTATGTTTAGTGGCTTTGTCTAGTTCTGTAAATGAGAGTAGGTCTGTTAGTGGCTTTGTCGATCTCTGTACATGATTGCTGTTTAGTAGCTTTGTCGATCGCTGTACATGCGAGCAAGTATGTCAGTGGCTTTATCGATTTCTGTACATGAGCGTAAGTATGTTTGTGTTATTGTGACATTTATCGATCTGCGTAAATGAGAGAATGTCTGTTTAGTGGCTTTGTGACTTTCTCGATCTATGAACACAAGAAAAGATATTTTTAGTTTTGTGGTTTTGTCGATCTGTGCACATAAGAGAGGGTATGTTTAATAATTTTGTGGTTTTGTCGATGTGTACCTGAGAGATGGTCTGTATGGTGGCTTTGTGGCTTTTTCGATCTGTGCACATTAGAGAAGGTCTGTTTAGTAGCTTTGTCGATATGCGTACCTGAGAGCAAGTGTGTTAAGTGGTTTTGTGGCTTTGTCGATCTGTGGGCAAGAGAGATCATGCGTACATCACCCCTCCAGTTTCACTAGTTGTCTTTAGACGTGACTTTAATTGAAACCTCATCAAGCGATATAAAAAGAGTACAGCTGCGACGGACAGCTCAAGATGATAGTCAGTTGCCCATCGGAACTGACGATGGAGAACATGATCAAACCGTTATTGGCTTGATGGTGTAACTTGCGCTGTCTTTCGATTATACTGAAGAACAACTGTGCTGACCATGAACGTACCTCTCATTTTAACTCTCGTCCCAAGCTACCCTGGACCAGAGGCAAGACGAACATCAACTTAACTCTCGTCCCAAGCTACCCTGGACCAGAGGCAAGACGAACATCAACTTAACTCTCGTCCCAAGCTACCCTGGACCAGAGGCAAGACAAACATCAACTTAACTCTCGTCCCAAGCTACTCTGGACCAGAGGAAAAAAACGAACATCAAATTACTCTCGTCCCAAGCTACCCTGGACCAGAGGCAAAACGAACATCAACTTAACTCTCGTCCCAAGCTACCCTGGACCAGAGAAGAAGAAGAAAAGAGCTGGTCTTTTTTGGCAAAGATTTTTAGCGTCTTTTCTTGCAGACATTCTTCTGGTAGTACCTGATGCTCTTTTGAAAAGATTATCTGCTTGCCTGACACGTAAAGGAGATTTGTGGTCGCCCCTTTCTCTTTTCCCATTAATCTTGCCCTCTAATATATTGTGTAGAAGACGTTCTCATATTGTGTCCCTGCCAATTCAATCTTGGTTTTTGTTTCATTTTTACTACTACTACTACTACTACTGCTGCTGCTGCTGCTGCTGCTGCTGCTGCTACTACTACTACTACTGCAACTACTACTACTACTACTGCTGCTGATGCTGCTGCTGCTACTACTACTGCTACTACTACTACTACTACTGCTGCTGATGCTGCTGCTGCTACTACTACTGCTACTACTACTACTACTACTGCTGCTGCTGCTGCTCCTGCCACTACTACTACTACTACAACTGCTACTACTACTACTACTACTACTACTACTACTTCTGCTGCTGCTGCTGCTGCTGCTGCTACTACTACTGCTACTACTACTACTACTACTACTACTGCTGCTGCTGTTGCTGCTACTGCTACTACTACTGCTTCTACTACTACTACTACTACTACAGCTACTACTACTACTACTACTACTACTACTAGTACTACTACCACTACTAGTACTACTACAACTACTACTACCACTACTGCTGCAGTGGCGTAAAACGCTGCTCGAGTCTAACTCGTAAAGCAGGAAATCCTCCTGCAGGCTACATCCAATTCGCTCCAGAGCTGGGATCTCCACAGGGACATCTGCACCTGTAGAACTACGGGTCGACTAAGACTAAGACTACTACTACTAACTCAGCTACTACTACTATTACTACTACTATTAATACTACTACATCTACTACTACAACTACTATTAATATGTTTGACTTGTGCAGGTTCTCTTACAGACTGGCCAGGCGTAATCATTTACTGAGAACAAGGTGAGCTCTGACGTTCGGAGGACACCTGGCTGTGATCTCCATGTTGTGTCATTCAATTTTCGCTTGATGTTATCTCTCGCGTCTCTTCCGCTCTGTTTCTTCTATTTCTTCTTCGTTCATCTTCAGATCAAGGTCCCAGTTTCTCTTACAACAGCTATTTTATCTCCATTTAACTTTTGTCTCATATCTATCTCATGAGGCCAGTATTGTTCTCTCTTTTCCTGCGTGAGCGTACAACTTTGCAGGATGTATTCCACAGTCATGGTATGCTCCCCACAAGGGCACTTTTCATATTTCTCAATCCTCATTTTATTGTAAAGATGACCCTTGAGTCTGTTATGTCCAGTTATCAGTCCGATAACTTCCTCTTCTCTAGTTAAGTTAAAGTAGCTGTCTTCTTTTCGGAGGTCGGGGTGTTGATCAGCCCATTTTACCCTGAAGTTGGTTTTAATTATGATCTTGGCCTCATTTTATGTGATACTCAGGTCTGTTTGTGGGGATGCTCGTCCACTCTTTCCTAGTTTGTCTGCAGCTTTATTGCCTTCATTATTGCAGAGGGATGGGATCCACTGTATGACCAACCTTGGGTGTTCTGCTGAGAGCTGTGTCAGGGAGAACATACATTGCTCGAAATCTTCATCATTGTGTTGTTTTAGCTCTGCTTTTACTGACGACACCGGTCAGGAATACTATGTTTTCTTGGTGGATATCTTTATCTTGAATTATAAGGTCAGCTGCGGCCTTCAGTGTCTTTGCTTCTGCACGGAGTTTGTTCCCGTTGTTAATACTCGAGATTTTTCTTCTCCATTCTTTAGTCTGTAATAGACCCATCCATCTCCATTGGATGTGGCTATGTTAGATTTCCGCTATGTTTCCGGACAGTGTAACGAATTTGACAGGGAGTGATCCAGTTTTACACCCAGGTATTTTGGAGTCGTATTGGCTTCCAGAAGGCGATGATTACATCAGGTGATGGACATAAAATACACTTGTCCTGCTACACTATCTATACTTAAATGAGAAGACGTCGGGGATCAATTGCTACAAAACTTAACATACATATGTATGATGATTTTGATGATGATGGTGATTTTCATGCTAATGTTGATCTTTTATCACAATGATGATTTTGATGGCGATTGAGTTTGATGATAATGATGATTTTGATGATAATGATGATTTTGATGATAATGGAGATTTTGATGATAATAGTGATTTTGATGATAATGATGATTTTGATGATAATGATGATTTTGATGATAATGGGGATTTTGATGATAATGATGCTTTTGATACTAATGTTGATATTATTCACAATGACGATTTTGACGACGGGTAATTTTGATGATAATGATGATTTTGATGATATTTGGGATTTTCATGTTAATGTTTATGTTTTATGACAATGATGATTTTGACGACGGGTAATTTTGATGATAATGATGATTTTGATGATATTTGGGATTTTCATGTTAATGTTTATGTTTTATGACAATGATGATTTTGACGACGGGTGATTTGATGATAATGATGATTTTGATGATAATGATGATTTTGATGATAATGATGCTTTTGATGCTAATGTTGATGTTATTCACAATGATGATTTTGATGAAGGGTGATTCTGATGACGATGATGATTTTGATGATAATGATGGTTTTTATGCTAATGTTGATGTTTTATGACAAAGATGATTTTGATGACGGGTGATTTTGATGATAATAATGATTTTAATGCCACAGAGGATGTCGTTTTGAATTATAGTTTTGATCATTAAGGTGGTTCTGATTATAATGATGATATTTATGATAATGAGAATGTTGAACAAATTAATGGTGTTCATAATAATAGTGTGTTTTGATGATCATCACCTGCATCAACAACATCATCGCCATCATCGTTAATTTTATTATCAACATCAGAAATATCAACAGCAACATTGCCACCAACAACATCCTCAGCAATATCATCACCATTATTATCAATAACAACATCATTAAGGTTTTGACTACAACCCAAATTCACAGTCGACCATTTCAAGCACACCGCAGCCGCGTCTCGAACGAGTAATTTCCCAAGCGGTTGCCTATACACAGAGCGGACATGTTCTCTGAAATTAGCTCGACATTAACCGGTTCCGCTCTCTGGCGGCGCGAGGAAGGATACGAGGAAGGAAAATAAAGTTCAGATCACCATACCGATGACAGTTTATCTCCCTTCAGGCATTAAAACAATACCTGGATAATCTCCCTTGCCCTCCACTATACACATAATCATTTCAAAGAAATGAAAGATTGACTAACAAGATCTCTCTCGATCCAATCTTATCTCTTTGGAGATTTGAACCCTTTTCTTAATTGTTACAAAAATTCTATTCCGGAACGTCTGTGGTGTCGTTATGAGCAAAGACAAGCGAACAGCTAAACGATTTTGTGTGTAATTGGATTAAAAAGATATTTTTCCAAGCCAAAGTTAGTAAATTGACGTTTGGCTCTAGACAATAGTATAGATAAAAAACGTCAAAGTTAATCTATGCACTTCTTTTCCAGTTGATCAGAGTTTCTTCTCACTGGGAAATAAATGTATGTATTTTGTATCGGATTAATCCTCTGGGATTGAGGGTTGCGTCACACAAAATGGCGCTCAAATTGTGACTTGTCATAGGGCATGATTTCCCAGAAGGATTTTTCCTATATCAGTTTGGTTTGAAATCATTTATCTTATCTGTAATCTTTAATTGTGTGTGGTAGAACACTCTACACATCATGGTTTGTACATCCTGCAATTAACATAGATAAGAACACCAATTTTCTGTCTGCGGGTTGCCATTGTAAGCTAAGTGTGTTTGAAGATAATGACCAGAGAAACTCCGTATTTGGTACTGGAATAAGACAGTGGGGAATTTGTTTTGCAGAGGATCAACAGACTACTAAAATGAGTATAAATGAAAAAAACAGATATGAAAGAAGACGGAACAGAAGAAGAAGAAGAACAAGAAGAACAAGAAGATTAAGAAGAAATACGACGAAGAAGAGGAAGAAATACGATACGACGACGAAGAAGAAGAAGAAGAAGAAGAAGAAGAAGATGAAGACAAAGAAAAAAGAATAACACATAGAAGATGATGGCTAAGAAAAAGAAACGAAAGTAACATAAAAAACAAGAAAGATAATAAAAAGTAGAATAATAAGGAAAAAAAGGACTGCAAATAAAGAGAAGACAAAGAAGAAGAAGAACAGGAAGAAGTGGAAAAAGAAGCAGAAGAAGAACGAGGAGGAGACGAAGAAGAAGAAGAAGAAAAAGAAGAAGAAGAAGAAGAAGAAGAAGAAGAACAAGAAGAAGAAGAAGAAGAAGAAGAAGGAGAAAAGAAGTAGAAGAAGAAGAAGAAGAAGAAGAAAGAGGAGGAGACGAAGAGGAAGAAGAAGAAAAAGAACAAGAACAAGAAGAAGAAGAAGAAGAAGAAGAACAAGAAGAAGAAGAAGAAGAAGAAGAAGAAGAAGAAGGAGAAAAAGAAGTAGAAGAAGAAGAAGAAGAAGAAGAAGAAGAAGAAGAAGAAGAAGAAGAAGAAGAAACAGAAGAAGTACAGAAACAGCAAGTTAAAGAGGAATACGTAGAAGAAGAAAGACAACGCGAAGAAGAGGATGAGTCAGATAAAGATGAAGAACAAAATATACACTGAGACAGCTACTGTATCTCTGAGACCATTTGAACCTGATCACATTATTCAGGTCAGCTGTTGAGTCTGGGATCGAGTACCGGATGTCCGTGAAACATTCTCTAACTTGCCCAGTAGTTAAGTGCACGCACTGAAAACAATAATTCTGCCGCAAACCAAGTAGTGTGTTTGCAAATTTTTTTCTCGTATTTGTGTTAGCACCTGATGGCTGAGTGGTTAGAGCGATTCCTTTTCACGAGAATAACAGCTGGTTTGTAGGGAACTTTGAGAACACACGGCCATACACAGATATCAAAATGCAAATATCTATCAAGAAAGCAGTATTCCTGACTGATGGATGACTCGTCAGTATTCCTGACTGATGGATGACTCGTCAGTATTTCTGCCTAATGTATGACTTGTCAGTATTTCTACCTGATGGATGACTCGTCAGTAGTTCTGGCTGATGGATGATTCATCAGTATTTCTGACTGATGGATGACTCGTCAGTATTTCTGACTGATGGATGACTCGTCAGTACTAGCGGATTTAAAACAACAGAAAGATGTATCTTTCAAGCAGTGCACGTACTCCATGGCACTGCCTTCATCAGAATATTCAAGAGTGGTCATTCAGTGGATCCACTTCCACTGAAAATCGTCGGCAACGAAGATGCAGGCACACTAGTACAGTATGAAGGACCTTCCTCACAATATAATTGAAATTTACGTATAACGAACCACCGTCCATGTATAACTTAACGTAACTTAACTTAACGTTTTTACACTGGTTTAGAAGACTCATAAGAGGCTATAAACACTCAGTCACATCTGCATTACCGTGCTCTACAAACTATGCACATCCAATCTATTCTTAAATGCATTAACTGTCTCTGCCTCCACTAGCTCCTGGAGTAATGCATTTCAACCTTTCACCAATCTGTGACTAAAAAAAAGTATTTCCTAATATCCAATATGGACCTTTCTTTAGTTAATTTGTATCTATGTCCTCATGTTCTTGTTGGTGGTTGTATTTTGAAAAACGTGTTATAGTCTAATTGGACCTTTCCTTTAATTTAATTAATGATATCTAGAGGATAAATTGGTTGCTCAACACATCCAATGTTTCTGCGGTGGTTGCAGGGCAAAGTGCCTAGGTTGGTCAGGATCAGGTGGAGGAACAAAGTGCCTAGGTTGGTGAGGATCAGGTGGAGGAACAAAGGGCCTAGGTTGGTGAGGATCAGGTGGAGGAACAAAGTGCCTAGGTTGGTCAGGATCAGGTGGAGGAACAAAGTGCCTAGGTTGGTCAGGATCAGGTGGAGGAACAAAGTGCCTAGGTTGGTCAGGATCAGGTGGAGGAACAAAGTGCCTAGGTTGGTCAGCATCATGTGGCGCGACAAAGTTTCTAGGTTGGTCAGCATCATGTGGCGCGACAAAGTTTCTAGGTTGGTCAGCATCAGGACAAAGTTCCTAGGTTGGTCAGCATCATGTTGCGCGACAAAGTTCCTAGGTTGGTCAGCATCATGTTGCGCGACAAAGTTCCTAGGTCGGTCAGCATCATGTGGCGCGACAAAGTTCCTCGGTTGGTCAGCATCATGTGGCGCGACAAAGTTCCTTGATTGGTCAGCATCATGTGGCGCGACAAAGTTCCTAGGTTGGTCAGCATCATGTGGCGCGACAAAGTTCCTAGGTTGGTCAGCATCATGTGGCGCGACAAAGTTTCTAGCTTGGTCAGCATCATGTGGCGTGACAAAGATCCTAGGTTGGTCAGCATCATGTGGCACGACAAAGTTCCTAGGTTGGTCAGCATCATGTGGCGCGACAAAGTTCCTAGGTTGGTCAGCATCATGTGGCGCGACAAAGTTCCTAGGTCGGTCAGCATCATGTGGCGCGACAAAGTTCCTAGGTTGGTTAGCATCATGTGGCGCGACAAAGTTCCTAGATTGGTCAGCATCATGTGGCGCGACAAAGTTCCTAGGTTGGTCAGCATCATGTGGCGCGACAAAGTTCCTACGTTGGTCAGCATCATGTGGCTCGACAAAGTTCCTAGCTTGGTCAGCATCATGTGGCGTGACAAAGATCCTAGGCTGGTCAGCATCATGTGGCACGATAAAGTTCCTAGGTTGGTCAGCATCATGTGGCGCGACAAAGTTCCTAGGCTGGTCAGCATCATGTGGCGCGACAAAGTTCCTAGGTTGGTCAGCATCATGTGGCGCGACAAAGTTCCTAGGTTGGTTAGCATCATGTGGCGTGACAAAGATCCTAGGTTGGTCAGCATCATGTGGGACGACAAAGTTCCTAGGTTGGTCAGCATCATGTGGCGCGACAAAGTTCCTAGGTTGGTCAGCATCATGTGGCGCGACAAAGTTCCTATGTTGGTCAGCATCATGTGGCGCAACAAAGTTCCTAGGTTGGTCAGCATCATGTGGCGCGACATAGTTCCTAGGTTGGTCAGCATCAGGTGGCGCGACAAAGTTCCTAGGTTGGTCAGCATCATGTGGCGCGACAAAGTTCCTAGGTTGGTCAGCATCATGTGGCGCGACAAAGTTCCTAGGTTGGTCAGCATCAGGTGGCGCGACAAAGTTCCTAGGTTGGTCAGCATCATGTGGCGCAACAAAGTTCCTAGGTTGGTCAGCATCATGTGGCGTGACGAAGTTCCTAGGTTGGTCAGCACCATGTGGCGCGACACAGTTCCTAGGTTGGTCAGCATCATGTGGCGCGACAAAGTTCCTAGGTTGGTCAGCATCAGGTGGCGCGACAAAGTTCCTAGGTTGGTCAGCATCATGTGGTGCGACAAAGTTCCTAGGTTGGTCAGCATCAGGTGGCGGGACAAAGTTCCTAGGTTGGTTAGCATCAGGTGGCGAGACGAAGTTCCTAGGTTGGTCAGCATCAGGACAAAGTTCCTAGGTTGGTCAGCATCAGGACAAAGTTCCTAGGTTGGTCAGCACCATATGGCGGGACAAAGTTCCTAGGTAGTCAGCATCATGTGGCGCGACATAGTGCCGAAGTTGGTCAGCATCATGTGGCGCTACAAAGTGCCTAAGTTGGTCAGCATCCTGTGGCACGACAAAGTGCCTAAGTTGGTCAGCATCATGTGGCGCGACAAAGTGTCTAGCTGAAATTTTTCGTAAGACTAACACGGTAAGCATCCACACGCTGCGACAGGAAACCCAAATAAGATGGAAGGGACACGCTGTTTGCATGTACAATGCGCGCATCTCCAGGCATCTGTTATACGGTGAGCTCAGAACAAGCAGATGCCCACCAAAATAGCGGAACAATCGCTGAAGAGAATCGTTGAAAGCGCCTCTGAAAAAGTTCAAGGTTGATGTCAACTGCTAGACGATGCTCTCTACATGTACGATTACGATACCAAGGTGGCGGCTGTGTTTTTGTTCTGTTTTTCGACGTGGATTAAAAACATATAAAATTGTTCTCTGTGAATGTAGTTACAAAAATATACTCAAATGTCATAAACATCATTATTTCTATTATAGTGTCATAAAATAATTAATAACCGGTCACACGAACCATAAATTGACCGTTTAGATATGAGAGCTGAATAGGCATAAATAAACTGTTATCGTAAAAAAAAACTGTTTACCAACTGCCCTGTGGGATGCCTGTTTACGAGAAAGGCTTCGGGAGCAAACCCTGAAGAAAATTCAGGAGCTGGTGCCTCAAAGGCAGTCTAGTGGTGGTTCCATCGTTATTCTTTCAACTCCTGCGACGTAGCAGACCCCAGACTGTGTCGGTTAATGCTGGTCCCCTGAATCAATTAGTTACGTGGAGCTGAGAACCTGCTACACGGGCAACGGCTTGTTCGCCATAGAAAGATGCCTAAGCTTATGTCCAATGAGAAACCTTCCAGTTTCAGCATGCGATGTCGATACAATAAGTGCATCAACAGTTAAACTTGGATATTGAAATGTCCCTACCATGCTGACTGGGCTGCTGCCCGTACCATGCTGACTGGACTATCTGATAACCTGCATAATATAAGCTATGCCAGAAAAACACGCGTAATCAATGACGAACTGAAAAGACTGGCTGTGCACATTGTAGCACTTCATTCTACTGACAAGGGAAATAACAACATGAAAACAGACATCATGGTGTAGGCTTTGCAGCAAAAAAATCTTATATGGTTGAATCTGTCGAGAATGGTTCATAATGCCTGCTTACGCTTCGTCTCCATACCACAGTACGTCCCGTCACCCATGTCACTGTATGCACTTACCTTGTCCTCCACACCTGAAGCCAAAGAAGAGTTCTTTGATGATTTACCAGCCACCATTAGAAGTATCCATAATCGAGAACTGCTTGTTCTACTAGGTGATTTCAATGTTAGAGTGGTAGCTGGTCACGATTCGTCGCCCCATGTCTTGGCAAGTTTGGAGTTGGACAAATTAATGAAAATGACCAGCAGTTTTAGAGCTCTGTGCCTACCATGAACTTTATGTGACCAACTCTTATTTTCAGACCAAACCCCAACATAACGTATGGTGGATACACCCACGATCAAAGCATTGGCGTCAGCTGAATCTAATTTTTGTCAGAAGATCTCTCCTTAAGTATTTGCTCCTGACGCGCACTTACCATAGTGCAAACTATGACACTGATTATTCCTTGGTTCGCTGTAAAATAGAATTGATACCAAAGAAGTCCCTACGCACCAGAAGCAAAGACAAGCGACGCATCGACGCAAGTAGAATGTCGGACACTGAGCTGATTAAGAGATCTCACAATGTTTTTCAGGAAACTATCAATATCCAACATTATGACACCGATGTTACAGAGACTGGCATCATCTTTAAAATGTCATACAACACTGCACTTGCTACATTTGGAAGAATAACTGTTAAATGAGATGACATGTTTGAGGTGAACGTGGAAAATATGAAACCCGTTATTGAGGCCAAGCGCGTTGCTCAGATTAAATACAAGCAGCTTCCAAAAGCAGTTACACTGTACAACTTCAAGTCCGGCAGAAGTCAGCTGCAACAAATAGATCGTCGGTGTGCTAATGAGTATTGGCTACAGCTTAGTGAAAACATCCAGAATGCAGCACAAACAGGGAACATCATACAAATGTACGATGGTATTAAGAAATCTAATGGCCCTGCGAGTAGGAAAACGGCACCACTCAAATCCATCAGTAGTGAGAAAATAACAGATAAAGGAAAGCAGATGAAGCGATTGGACGAGCACTGTTTTGAACTCTACTCGTGTGATAATATTGTCATTCCCACAGCCCTTGACGCTGTCAACTATAGAAGATCTGAATTATTGATGACGTCACTTCCGGTGGAAGTAATAAATACCAAGCGTCAAGTTTGCAAAATGTCATTATCCATCGACTCATAGTTTCCTCAACAGACCGTTGAAAACATGGTGGGTGTGATACTGAAACCGTTCAGAGTTGATCAGCGAGCGGTAATTCGGTTTCTAACAGCTGAAGGATGTTGACCAGTTGACTTTTATCGCAGAATGCAGGTAGTGTATGGTGACAAAAGTGTGTCGAAGACAACAGTAAAGAACTGGACAGCGTTGTTTAAAAAAGGGCGTGAGTTTACGAAAGATCTTCCCAGGCGAGGTCATGCGCATATTGTTGCGTCAGAAGATGTCATCACCAAAATTGATGTAGCAATGCGGGTGGACCGTCGCCGGAGCTTACATTTGCCACCCTTTGTCACCATACGCTGCCTACATTATGTGATGAATGTCAACTGGCACGAAATCCTTCAGATACACTCTAGACGGACTCCGTATCACACCCGTAATATTTTCAACGGTTTGATGAGAACACTATGGGTCGGAGGATAAAGCAATTGTGCAAAATTGACGGTTGGTATATGCTGTTTACACAAATAGTGACGTCATAATGTGCATTGTAGATATGTTCACTTATTGCAGTTTGGTCCGGGTTCAATTGAACATATATATATATATATATATATATATATTTATATATATATATATATATTTATATATGCCACTTCTCTGTCTCTCTCTCTCTCTCTCTCTCTCTTTCTCTCTATCTATCTACCTATCTATCTCTCTGCTCTGCTCGATTCTTCACGTAAAAGCCATCTTTGTTTTCCATACTTGCACTTTATCTCAAACTGTATATACGTATGCTTTTAGCTTTCTCTCACTCATTCTACTTTCATTCTAATCTTATGCTGTCTGTTTCCTTTTCCTGTCTGTCCATCTCTCTCTTTTTCTCATTCTCTTTTTCTCTCTCACACACACTATCGCCCCACCTTATTTTCTTATCTTCTCTCTGTCTCTATTTCTCCCTTTACATTCGAACTCTAATCTTGTTTTTTATCTCTTCTGATACGTCATCTCTTTCTTCTTGTTTATATTCCCTGGTCCCATATTCTTCTTTGAAATGTCCCTTTTCTCTGTTATGCATTTAAATTGCAATGCTCTTAAAGTATTCCCCTAGTGTTTTTCAGTGCGTCCAGGCTTGAAATGTTGTATGCGTGTTCGCTTCTCTCTTTTCTAGTCCTCGCTTTGCATATATATTTGTCTCTCTCTCTTATTGTAAACATACATGTTTGAGTGTGTTTGTGTTATTTATTACACATACTAAATATCAAGCAACGGTCTTTCTTAATTCATTTGATAAAATCAGGGGACGGCGTGGCCTAGTGGTTAAGTGGCACGGCTCACAATCCGAAGGTGCTGGATTCGATCCCCATCACAGCACCGGCCGTTACCCCGGGGAAGCAAACCCTTAGAAAATACAGGAGGAAGCAGACCATTACATAAATTTCATGCTGAAGTCGGATACACTGGGCTGACAGACGCAAAATAAAAACACAGTGCAACGCACACCGCCTTGGGGATTAGAAAAAATAAGGCGAACGCAAAAAAAACAACAACAAAATTTGATAAAATCCATTCTTAGACTTCTTTTTGCTTCTAGATATGCATTGCCAGTGGCGTGGGTGGACTTTTCTCAAAGTGGACTAGGTTCGTGGACACCTTTCATCAATGCGCTAAATAGGAATAATCTACATAAACTGTAAAATATGAAGCTTATCAAATGACACTTTTTCGGTCATAGTTCGCGCAGTTTAGCTGACATCAACCGATGCACAATATTTAAAAATGGAATAAACAAACACATATAATCTATACACGTTTTCAAAAATCGTTTCTGGTTTTCAGGAAAGTTTTGAATTTAGTTTTTGCTCGGAAAAGGGAAAAGACAATGCGTAGCAATGTCGTTAGTTCAGCCCCTGCAGACACGAGTGGAGCAGTCTGAACTACAGTGGTTTGGCCATGTCTGTAGAATGGAAGAAGATGGCATATCAAGGCGGTCATTAGAGAAAGAAAGTCAAGAACCCAGACGCCCAGGACGTCACAGGGTACGCTGGGAACACAACATACGACAGTACCTAAGAGGCCCAGGACTGGATTGGAAAGAGGCCAGGAAAAAGACGGCGGATAGAACAGTATGGCGTTCTCTCTGGTTCACCTCTACACCTCACGGTAGAAGAGGAGCGACTAAGTAAGCAAGCGAATGGATATAGCTTTTTTATTGCGCATCTTCGCTTTAAGGAAATTACTTGTAACACAAATTCATTACTATTCTCCATTCTCTAATCTGTTTCGAACAGCACTCAATGGAAATCTTCTTCTTCTTCTTCGTACGCTGTCAGACGTCAACTTGAATTTGTTCAAAGAAAGCAGCTGTCATCCTAAGGCTGTCGACACTGCCATAGAGCTTGTCTAGTGTTGGCACTGGTGATGGCCACATGTGCTTTCTCTGGTCCTCGTTTGTTGGGCAATTTTGCAGCAGATGTTCAGCGGTCATTTTCCATGTACCACAGGTGCATTCATCAGTGCCACCTATCCTAAGTTTATTGAATAGATGGTACCTCAGTCTGTTGTGCCTGTGCGGAGTCTGAAGACCACGACCTGCTCTTTTCTGTTCAACTGGTAGTAGGCATCATTTTTTTGTGTAGCCAGTATGTTCTATTTCCCATTTGGTGATGTATCTGGCCCTAATAAACTTTTTGGACCGTTCGTAGGTCACACTAGAATCTGGTACACAATGGAAATAAAACATGTTTCTTGATTTGCATGCATGTAACTATTTTGAAGAAGAACCAATACTCTGCTTTTAAATGACGTTTTTCGACTTGTATTGTTTGTTTTAACAGAAATAACCGAAGTGGCTTATCTTTCATTATTACTTGCTGTTTTCTTTTAAGACTGAGGGTTCAAAATGAAATTGTGAATCGACAAAATAGCATTGTTATCGCGTCATCGTGTTACAACTCTTTATCCTACGTATATTCAATTATCTCTGGCAAGCATTGTTGTGATGGAACAGTTTTCAAATCCGAGTCCTTTTCCATGTTTCAGCCTTTGAAACACTAACAAACTATACCGACAATCGAACACTTAATCACTTCCCAAGATCTCTTTCATTAACGGCAACGATCATATTAACTAAATAATCACAACACTACAGCTCATAAGAAGAGAACGAGCATTATATTTTCTTATAACATAACGCCATTATATATCACCGAGGGACTAGTTTTGCATCGGTTTTCATTTACCTGGAGAGAACCGATAACACTCGAGCACTTCCGATGCCAGAGTACCGTCATTTGGGTGCGCAAAAAACGGTAATATCGTTGAGTATTGTAGCGCAAATCCACACTCCTGTAACATTTCTGCTCACGCGCGCAGTGGGAAAAAGGCCATGTTTGGCACTGCTAGCACAGAGTCGGGATTAATGTACAGTTTCTCAGCTTTTATTTGTTAATGTAAGGGAAAGTAACTATCATATCATTTGCAGAACCTCGCTCTTACAACTTCAAACCTATTTGGCTGTTTGTTATACATATCTTGGCAGGTGTGCAGTAGAGTGGGTTGCCATTACTTTCCGTACGATCGTCTCCAGAAAGAAACTCCGTGTCTTGTAAACTGGCCGCGACGGGATTCGTAACATCTGTGTTGAGTTTGTGAAACGAACGTTTCACCTCTAGTCCATGTTCCTTCCTATTTGACAAACCCTAATCATCAGCATCATCATGTATATTGCCGGTTATCGTTGGCGATCATGGATCTCCATCCACTCCTATCATGTATGTCGTGTATCAACTCTCCATGCCATCCCTTCAGTCTGCCTCCCTCTATCTCTCTTCCCTGCTATGTTGCCCGTTGTCACAGTGTGTTCCAACCCGAATCTTCCCGTAACATCCCTCAAAAAGGATAACTGCCTTGACCTGACTGTTGCATTGATATGTCTTTGTGTCTGTGCTTCTTTGTGTACGTGCTTCTTTGTGTTTGTGCTTCTTTGTGCCTGTGTTTCTTTGTGTACGTGCTTCTTTGTGTCTGTGTTTCTTTGTGTCTGTGTTTCTTTGTGTCTGTGTTTCTTTGTGTACGTGCTTCTTTGTGTCTGTGTTTCTTTGTGTCTGTGCTTCTTTGTGTACGTGCTTCTTTGTGTCTGTGCTTCTTTGTGCCTGTGTTTCTTTGTGTACGTGCTTCTTTGTGTCTGTGTTTCTTTGTGTCTGTGTTTCTTTGTGTCTGTGTTTCTTTGTGTCTGTGTTTCTTTGTGTACGTGCTTCTTTGTGTCTGTGTTTCTTTGTATCTGTGCTTCTTTGTGTACGTGCTTCTTTGTGTACGTGCTTCTTTGTGTACGTGCTTCTTTGTGTACGTGCTTCTTTGTGTACGTGCTTCTTTGTGTACGTACTTCTTTGTGTACGTGCTTCTTTGTGTACGTGCTTCTTTGTGTACGTGCTTCTTTGTGTCTGTGTTTCTTTGTGTACGTGCTTCTTTGTGTACGTGCTTCTTTGTGTACGTGCTTCTTTGTATACGTGCTTCTTTGTGTATGTGCTTCTTTGTGTCTGTGTTTCTTTGTGTACGTGCTTCTTTGTGTATGTGCTTCTTTGTGTCTGTGTTTGTTTGTGCCTGTGCTTCTTTGTGTCTGTGCGTCTTTGTGCATGTGCTTCTTTGTGTCTGTGCTTCTTTGTGTATGTGCTTCTTTGTGTCTGTCTTTCTTTGAGTATGTGCTTCTTTGTGTCTGTCCTTCTTTGTGTCTGTCCTTCTTAGTGTCTGTCTTTCTCTGTGTATGTGCTTCTTTGTGTATGTCCTTCTTTATGTCTGTCCTTCTTTGTGTCTGTCCTTCTATGTATCTGTGCTTCGCTGTGTCTGTGCTTCTTTGTGTCTGTGTTTGTTTGTGCCTGTGCTTCTTTGTGTCTGTGCGTCTTTGTGCATGTGCTTCTTTGTGTCTGTGCTTCTTTGTGTATGTCCTTCTTTATGTCTGTCCTTCTTTGTGTCTGTCCTTCTATGTATCTGTGCTTCTTTGTGTATGTCCTTCTTTGAGTATGTGCTTCTTTGTGTCTGTGCTTCTATGCGTATGTGCTTCTTTGTGTCTGTGCTTCTTTGTGTATGTCCTTCTTTGTGTCAGTCCTTCTTTGTGTATGTGCTTCTTTGTGTATGTCCTTCTTTGTGTATGTGCTTCTTTGTGTCTGTCCTTCTTAGTGTCTGTCTTTCTTTGTGTCTGTCCTTCATTCTGAATGTGCTTCTTTGTGTCTTTCCTTCTTTGTGTATGTCCTTCTTTGTGTATATCCTTCTTTGTGTATGTGCTTCTTTGTGTCTGTACTTTTTTGTGTATGTCCTTCTTTGTGTATGTGCTTCTTTGTTTCTGTACTTCTTTGTGTATGTGCTTCTTTGTGTATGTCCTTATTTGTGTGTGTACTTCTTTGTGTCTGTCCTTCTTTGTGTATGTCCTTCTTTGTGTCAGTGCTTCTTTGTTTGTGTGCTTCTGTGTGGCTGTGCTTCTTTGTGTCAGTGCTTCTTTTTGTCTGTGCTTTTTTGTGTCTGTCCTTCTTTGTGTATGTGCTTCTTTGTGTTTGTGCATTGTTGTGTCTGTGCTTCGTTGTGCCTGTACTTATTTGTGTCTGTGCTTCTTTGTCGCTGTGCATCTTTGTCACTGTGCTTCTTTGTGTATGTGCTTCTTTGTGTCTGTGTTTCTTTGTGTCAGTGCTTCTTTGTTTCTGTGCTTCTGTGTGGCTGTACTTCTTTGTGTCAGTGCTTCTTTGTGTATGTGCTTCTTTGTGTATGCGCTTCTTTGTGTCTGTCCTTCTTTGTGTTTATCTTTCTTTGTGTATGTGCTTCTTTGCGTCTGTCCTTCTTTGTGTCTGTCCTTCTTTGTGTATGTGCTTCTTCAAGTACCGTTAGTGTTTTTTGTGCTCATGGAATTGTAACATTCTTTTGTAAAACCACATCTCCGTCGCCTCTAATTATCTTTGCGCATGTTTGATGATTGCTCATGTTTCACTGTCGTTAATCAGTACTGGTTCCAGAAAGCATCCCATAATTCTCTTTCATAATCCAAGCGATAAGTTTTTGTTGCAGAAGATCACCTTCTTGCTCTGATACACCGATTGTGGCTGGGCTATTCTGTTCCTTATTTAAAAATTGCATCTACCGACAGATTGTATGTGTGTGTCCAGGTGTTTACATGTGTGCACTTGTCTTCATTATTTCTCGTTCACATTGACAATGCATTCTGATGAGCTGTGTCTCTCTGTTACTACCTTCATTTCTGATTTCTTTTCCATTAAACTGAGGTCTTTTTTCTCTTTCATGAACTAGCATACTCAATTCTTTCATATTTGACTAATTATGCTCTATCAATACAATATCATCAGCATATCGTAGTTGGTTTTCATTCTGTCCGCCAACTGATATTCCCAGAATTGCCTCTATTTCTCGCTATATAAACTCGCTGTAAATGACGAAGCAGCAATCCACAGACTGCAAAGTTTACTCACTGTACATGACGAAGCAACAATCAACAGACTGCAAAGTTTACTCACACATACATGACGAAGCAGCAATCAACAGACTGCAAAGTTTACTCACTGTACATGACGAAGCAGCAATCCACAGACTGCAAAGTTTACTCACTGTACATGATGAAGCAGCAATCCACAGACTGCAAAGTTTACTCACTGTACATGATGAAGCAGCAATCCACAGACTGCAAAGTTTACTCACTGTACATGATGAAGCAGCAATCCACAGACTGCAAAGTTTACTCACACACACATGATGAAGCAGCAATCCACAGACTGCAAAGTTTACTCACACACACATGATGAAGCAGCAATCCACAGACTGCAAAGTTTACACACACACACATGATGAAGCAGCAATCCACAGACTGCAAAGTTTACTCACACACACATGATGAAGCAGCAATCCACAGACTGCAAAGTTTACTCACACACACATGATGAAGCAGCAATCCACAGACTGCAAAGTTTACTCACACATACATGATGAAGCAGCAATCCACAGACTGCAAAGTTTACTCACACATACATGATGAAGCAGCAATCCACAGACTGCAAAGTTTACTCACTGTACATGATGAAGCAGCAATCCACAGACTGCAAAGTTTACTCACACATACATGATGAAGCAGCAATCCACAGACTGCAAAGTTTACTCACTGTACATGATGAAGCAGCAATCAACAGACTGCAAAGTTTACTCACTGTACATGATGAAGCAGCAATCCACAGACTGCAAAGTTTACTCACTGTACATGATGAAGCAGCAATCCACAGACTGCAAAGTTTACTCACACACACATGATGAAGCAGCAATCCACAGACTGAAAAGTTTACTCACTGTACATGATGAAGCAGCAATCCACAGACTGCAAAGTTTACTCACACACACATGATGAAGCAGCAATCCACAGACTGCAAAGTTTACTCACACATACATGATGAAGCAGCAATCCACAGACTGCAAAGTTTACTCACACATACATGATGAAGCAGCAATCCACAGACTGCAAAGTTTACTCACTGTACATGATGAAGCAGCAATCAACAGACTGCAAAGTTTACACACACATACATGATGAAGCAGCAATCCACAGACTGCAAAGTTTATTCAATGTACATGATGAAGCAGCAATCCACAGACTGCAAAGTTTACACACACATACATGATGAAGCAGCAATCCACAGACTGCAAAGTTTACTCACTGTACATGATGAAGCAGCAATCAACAGACTGCAAAGTTTACTCACTGTACATGACGAAGCAGCAATCAACAGACTGCAAAGTTTACTCACTGTACATGACGAAGCAGCAATCAACAGACTGCAAAGTTTACTCACTGTACATGATGAAGCAGCAATGAACAGACTGCAAAGTTTACTCACTGTACATGACGAAGCAGCAATCCACAGACTGCAAAGTTTCGACATTAAACGAGGTTCGAGCGAAGAGGACGGCGCAGGAGAGTATACAACCAACGAGCTACAGGGACCATCAGCATCCATACCTTACGCCATTTATTAAGAGATACTGAGCACCTATGGGTAAGCCCGGAGTTTAGCGACGTCGATTCTTAGATACAGAAACAGAAACTCACTGTACAGAGAGAAAAGATCAAGGAAACAACATACATTCCTGCCCCACACCCATTTTTTGTATCTGTCTTTAGGCGTCTGCCAATTGATTCTCTATTCGTATAGCTCCAGCATGTCCCAAGTACATGTCTTGCATGGTTATCAGATGCCTACCATCGGCATGCAATTGTTTTCAATATTTGTGTAATGGTCGTGTGCTTCATCTTGTGGAATATTTGATAAATAGCAGGTAAATATGACATGGCTCGCTTCTATTTGACACAATGGGTTCTGTGAAATACTGAAGCAGTTAGTTTCATGTTCACAAATATATATGGTTAGATATTATATCGGCGTGCTCTGTTGGCTAGTCCGCGATTTAACTTAAATTGGATTGTCAGCATAAATTTCGAAACATGGATAGATTCTGCAAAAGGCCGTACAGCCTGGTGTACAGCTCTCTGCAGTGGAGCAGTGTCATGCGAGGCTTCTAAAAGGGTTGTAGCAGAACAATGGAGAAAGGCCAGAAAATCCCGTGAAATATAACAGTCTCCTGAAGCGAACTTTCCATGCCCTCACTAACTGCGAGTATGCAGATTCGAATCGGACTTGTCAGCATCTCCGCACCCATCCCCAACCCGGAAGTACAGTATACTCGACTGGAGGGACTGGCAAAAATGAAAAAGGAATGGTCCTCATCACGCGTGATGGACGAACAACAAATAACAGTCCGCGATTCTATGTGTGTTGTAACCAGTGTCCTACACACCTGCAGGTGTGTCTTACTGCACGACTACCCACGGAGTTGAGCAACAAACTATATGTATTATATTCTGTTCAGCAACAATAAAGGTTACTTTTTTACTTTTTTTTTCTCGAACAAAAACGAAGCTGAGCCATACATGAGCTGCATTAGTCAGCAACCCACAACTGACTTATAGCGTCATGGCCAGCGAACCAGAGCTGCCAAGACCCTTCTACAACTTCACGCTTTAATCCCGGATAACCTGCTTCAACAGGACAGGCTGACTTAAGAAAACGGATGAAGAGGAAAGTCTAACCCAGAATAAAAAATAACTGCTAAAGTGTGTCGGACCGAAAGTTGCAATATCGCAGTCGAGCTGTAAACTACGACACAGCGCATTACGTTCTCTACAATTGCCTTCTCCTTCTTCTTTCGTTCGCTTTAAAATATTGTCTATATCTGCAATTTTGTCTCTTGGATAAACTTCACTGTCTTTTGTAGTTCACATAAAGGTCGATAAAGTGTCTCTTCCAGTGTTGTTTCTATGGGCCAGTGAGATTTTCCCGGTATATCATATTTGGGGCATCAGTATGTGTGTGCTCTGCTGTCTGGGGCGACTGTCTGCATGTACGCATGGTTGAGTTGCCAATCTTTATTTTTGTGTACATATGGCTGCAGAGTCGTTTGTGTCCCGTTCTAAGCCGCAATACAACAGTTTGTTCTTGGAATGTCCTGCTAATTGCAGCCTTTTCCAGGGCTTGGAAGTTGGAGATTCAGAACCAACGAAGAAGAAGAAGATTCTCTGAGAGACACGGTGTCCAGCAGGGATTTATTCTTGTCTTGACATTGTTCTGCCTCGTCGTGGATTAGATACGCGTTCAGCTGAAGTCAAACATTTCAGGCAGCACCATCTGACATGCTACGTGTGACCGATCTAGACTGACATGTTGTGTGTGGCCGATCTAGACTGACATGCTGCGTGTTACCGATCTAGACTGACATGCTGTGTGTGACCGTTCTAGACTGACATGCTGTGTGTGACCGATCTAGACTGACATGCTGTGTGTGACCGATCTAGACTGACATGCTGTGTGTGACCGATCTCGACTGACATGTTGTGTGTGACCGATCTAGACTGACATGCTGTGTGTGACCGATCTAGACTGACATGCTGCGTGTTACCGATTTAGACTGACATGCTGTGTGTGACCGATCTAGACTGACATGCTGCGTGTTACCTATCTAGACTGACATGCTGCGTGTGACCGATCTAGACTGACATGCTGTGTTTGACCGATCTAGACTGACATGCTGCGTGTTACCTATCTAGATTGACATGCTGTGTTTGACCGATCTAGACTGACATGCTGCGTGTTACCTATCTAGACTGACATGCTGTGTGTGACCGATCTAGACTGACATGCTGTGTTTGACCGATCTAGACTGACATGCTGCGTGTGACCGATCTCGACTGACATGCTGCGTGTGACCGATCTAGATTGACATGCTGTGTTTGACCGATCTAGACTGACATGCTGCGTGTTACCTATCTAGACTGACATGCTGTGTGTGACCGATCTAGACTGACATGCTGCGTGTGACTGATCTCTACTATTAAGAAGACATAGTCAGACCAGATTTCTACCCTCTTCTTGTTTTCTTCCCGTAACCCTAATTGTCGTAGGAACATCGCATCTCACTACAGTTCTAAGCGCGGGAGATGTGTCTTTGGCAACTTTGGAACCGGGCGGGGCTCATTCCTCTCCCACTCTTATCTTTGGCAACTTTGGTACCGGGCGGGGCTCATTCCTCTCCCACTCTTATCTTTGGCAACTTTGGTACCGGGCGGGGCTCATTCCTCTCCCACTCTTATCTTTGGCAACTTTGGTACCGGGCGGGGCTCATTCCTCTCCCACTCTTATCTTTGGCAACTTTGGAACCGGGCGGGGCTCATTCCTCTCCCACTCTTATCTTTGGCAACTTTGGAACCGGGCGGGGCTCATTCCTCTCCCACTCTTATCTTTGGCAACTTTGGTACCGGGCGGGGCTCATTCCTCTCCCACTCTTATCTTTGGCAACTTTGGAACCGGGCGGGGCTCATTCCTCTCCCACTCTTATCTTTGGCAACTTTGGAACCGGGCGGGGCTCATTCCTCTCCCACTCTTATCTTTGGCAACTTTGGAACCGGGCGGGGCTCATTCCTCTCCCACTCTTATCTTTGGCAACTTTGGTACCGGGTGGGGCTCATTCCTCTCCCACTCTTATCTTTGGCAACTTTGGAACCGGGCGGGGCTCATTCCTCTCCCACTCTTATCTTTGGCAACTTTGGTACCGGGCGGGGCTCATTCCTCTCCCACTCTTATCTTTGGCAACTTTGGAACCGGGCGGGGCTCATTCCTCTCCCACTCTTATCTTTGGCAACTTTGGAACCGGGCGGGGCTCATTCCTCTCCCACTCTTATCTTTGGCAACTTTGGTACCGGGCGGGGCTCATTCCTCTCCCACTCTTATCTTTGGCAACTTTGGAACCGGGCGGGGCTCATTCCTCTCCCACTCTTATCTTTGGCAACTTTGGAACCGGGCGGGGCTCATTCCTCTCCCACTCTTATCTTTGGCAACTTTGGAACCGGGCGGGGCTCATTCCTCTCCCACTCTTATCTTTGGCAACTTTGGTACCGGGTGGGGCTCATTCCTCTCCCACTCTTATCTTTGGCAACTTTGGAACCGGGCGGGGCTCATTCCTCTCCCACTCTTATCTTTGGCAACTTTGGAACCGGGCGGGGCTCATTCCTCTCCCACTCTTATCTTTGGCAACTTTGGAACCGGGCGGGGCTCATTCCTCTCCCACTCTTATCTTTGGCAACTTTGGTACCGGGCGGGGCTCATTCCTCTCCACTCTTATCTTTGGCAACTTTGGAACCGGGCGGGGCTCATTCCTCTCCCACTCTTATCTTTGGCAACTTTGGAACCGGGCAGGGCTTATTCCTCTTCTACTCTTTTCTTCTGCAGCTTTGAAACATGGGAGGGGGGGGCGCTCATTCCGCTCCCACTCTTATCTTTGGCAACTTTGGAACCGGGTGGGGCTCATTCCGCTCCCACTCTCAACCACTGATAATGCCACTGGGCGCCTAGAAGACATTGAATCTAGATTAGGCCTCCACATCTATTGGGCAAAAGTCAGTCCAAGATACAAAACGTTGCCTGCAACACTACAACGACAAGAGTTATGGTCAATGGAAGCCAAGTCGATTTGTTCAGTAAGCAAAACTCCCGTGACTGAAGCAAGTCACAGATATATAATTCGAATAGTCGTCTTGACTAGTCCTCTGTGAATGTCCTGCAAAGCGATTGAAACCAGTAGAGATTTTCACTGAACAACCAAGCAGCAAATTTGCATAACCTGGGCTGTTCCCATCCTGCTTTTCGGTTCCGAAACATGTTGTTGTTTAATGTCAAGAATGAGAAAATTAATTGTTTTGTGAGGGGGGGGGGGAGGGGGGGGGAAGAGTAACAACGCCTGGTCAGGCAAAATGTACTGGCCAAAACCCTCGCCTCGACTTTCTTGTAGCCTTCAATTAAAACGTGCTGTTTTCACCGCAGAATGGCTAACTAGGTGAGGGATCGACGTGATCACCATAGCAGTGAACGACACGCAGACGAAGCCAATCATAGCTCTACCGCCTGGAGGACCAATGTCCACCTTCATCAGCATGCTCGTGATGTGAGGAAAGCCACTGTAACCCACAATTAATCGTACTTTTCAGGGTGCACTAAAAAGGAAAACTACTTATTGTAGTCATTTGAAACAACAATTCTTTCGTGTGCCATGGAAAGGGCGTTAAGTGGTGTGTTGTAATGACTTTCGTCACATCCCGATAGTGTTGATGATCAGACACGCATTAAAACCTTCCACGTCGACAGCCATCGGCAAATTCTTACAATGAACTAGTGTGACTGGATCTCAAAAGCATGCGTCACAGGACGGACTGGCCTTGCGGACCTACACAACATGCTAAACCGTCGCCGTTTGACCCTATTTTGAATGTGAATCGTTTTTCCGAAGATAAACCCCGAATACTAGGTCTTAAATCAGGAAACGACCTTCTCCGTTATACTTCTACCCCTGTGACTATCCACGCACCGCCTTGTTAGGTCAAACCGGAAAAACATCATCCTCACTTCATGCGGTCTGAAACTTAGTCTATCATCATGCGCATGGACTGTTAACATAAATGTTACTTGTCTCATTATCGGCTACCTCTTTAACCACCTTTATTCTCTAGAGTATTTATCAATGACGTCATTTGCACATTTATCCATAGTCTGCGACTGTTCATTCAATGCGTATCCTCTAGTCTCCTTTTAAATCATAACACGACTTTTGCAGCTGTACTCCTTGCAGGAAGCCTGTTTTGAAGCACTAATCGCTTTACATGGTACGATTGCTTTCCAATTCACAATGGTTCTTTTTTTGTCCTGGGGGATATCAATCAGTTGATATCTATATATATATATAAATGCGTAGATACAATATCATTTACATTGTCTAGACTAACGAGGCCCGTTCAATAGATATATATTTGGGACATATACATTAATACACAAACACACACATATATACATACATACATACATATATAAATACATACAGACATACACACACACGCGCACGCACACACGGTCAGGCAGGCAGGCAGAAGCGACAGAGAGACAGAAACAGAGAGACAGATACAGAGCGACAAAGAGACAGAGATAGGCAGAGACCGAGACACATATACACACAGACAGACACACATATACGCAGAAATGCAGACACGCACACGCACACACGTACACGAACACACACACACACATCATATGTCATGTCCTTTGCAGAATATTCTAATCATAAAAACCGATCTATAAGACTCAGTCTTTGGTAGATCTGTTGCTTCTGGAATTCTCCTCCCATGGTCATCTGCATTGTCATGTATCCATCTTCCATTCCATCTTCCCCTGACTCGTTTTTCACGTACCATTTCTTTATTTCCTTTGTCTTTCTAGACCAATGCTGCGATTGATTTCTTCCAAAGGATTTCAGTTTCAAAGACGTAATATTATACTCTAAGGATTCATGTGTCTCTTCTTTTTTTCATGAGGCTACTCAAGTTGAGCCGCGTAGCGAAATGATTAGCGCTGCTGGCTTTGCATCCGAGTGGTCCTGGGTTCATTCGCCAGTTGAGGCGGTAATGTTTTTTTTCAGACCGCAATGGCTCCCGGGTCGACCCAGCCTTAAATGAGTACCGGTTCAGTCCGGAAAGTAAAGGGCGGCGAGGTAGAGGAGATGGCTACCGCCCTCATATAGCCGAGCCTTTGAAATGTGAGATCGCTAACACTACACATCCCTAAGGCAGTAATGCTATGGGTTACTTTACTCAAGGTTGAGGGCAGAACAGTGGGACTGGAACTGCGTGTCTCGGAGACCAAAGTGTGGAGCAATCGTTTCGCCGATTGGGATCCATTCATCCTTGGCCGGGTGCAACTAGAGGATGTCAACGAGTATATTTTTCGCAGGCGCATACACAATATGGTGAATATCATGGAACCTGACATACAAAGACGGCGACGCACGGGCTGGGTAACCTTCTTGTCAATTAACATGGTCCTGGACGAAGGCCTCTCATGGTACCTACGGGCCTCTCTCTTTAATTTCACTGTGCTCCATGCTATGCTCTGTGGAACTGAGATATGGACATTAACAAAATCACAAGAGGACACATTGAGAGTGACCCAAGCCTTTCTTAAGGGACTCGGTCTGAATCATTTTCAGTAACCAACGTATTCATAAGCTAAAAAATTCCGACACACGAGTATTGTCCTTGGTATAGTGGTATGGGATTTGTTGTTTTTAGAAAGCTATCTCTGGATTTGAGTCTTGAATGTTGCTAATAGAACAGTAATTGTGTTGAATCATCGAGGAATCAGCATAAATGCTAAGTTGAAGGTCTACCATGCTGCCTTTGTCCCCACTCTGCTCTATGCGTGTGCGAGCTGGACTTTATAAGCTGGTGACGCCTGGAGGTTAAATCACTTTCATATAAACTGTCTGAGACGCATGTTGCATATACGCTGGCAGGATCATATCACAGATACCGAAGTGCTGTCCAGAGCCAATATGCAAAGTATTCATGCACTTCTGTAAAAATCTTCATTGAGATGGTCTGGCCACCTTCTCCGAATGTCAGACGAATGGCTTCCAAAGAGGCTCCTGTATAGCGAACTGAGTGAAGGAGAAGGATCAACATGACTTTCCTAAAAAGCGTTTCAAGAACAGTCTGAAAGAGTCCCTTAAGTGCTGCCAAATGGACATTAACACCTGGGAGAACCTGGCTCGCACTCGCTCAACATGGAAGAGCACGGCGACAGACGGCGTTGAACTCAGCGAGGGTCTCCGTATCCAGGCAGCTCAGAATAGATGTGCAATCAGGAAGTCAAGAGCAGAGAAAATAGGAGAGACAACTGCTGATTACGTTTGCCAGTCGTGTCACATACTTTTCCAGGCTCGAATCGGCTTGATCAGTCACGTGCCCACAGACATACTCAGGCTTGCATTTTGACATGTGCTGATGTTGGTGGTCCTCATCGATGACGATAAACGAATTATTATTATTATTAATATATATATATATATATATGCGAGGTAGCTTCCAAAAGTTCTCGGAATAGTCGACTCGTAATTAAATGAAAGATGATATTGTTGAGAATATATATTTATGAGTTGATAGTGACCTTGACGAAATGACATGTCAAACGTGACCTCACATATACTCTCGAACATAAGTCACACCTTTTTGTTTGTGTGTTGTGCACGTTGCACCGGGCAGAGCTTATTCCTCTCCTACTCTTTTCTTCTGCAGCTTTGAAACATGGGGGGGGGGGGGGGGCGCTTATTCCGCTCCCACTCTTAACCACTGATAATGCCACTGGGCGCCTAGAAGAGATTGAATCTAGATTAGGCCTCCACATCTATTGGGCAAAAGTCAGTCCAAGATACAAAACGTTGCCTGCAACACTACAACGACAAGAGTTATGGTCAATGGAAGCCAAGTCGATTTGTTCAGTAAGCAAAACTCCCGTGACTGAAGCAAGTCACAGATATATAATTCGAATAGCCGTCTTGACTAGTCCTCTGTAAATGTCCTGCAAAGCGATTGAAACCAGTAGAGATTTTCACTGAACAACCAAGCAGCAAATTTGCATAACCTGGGCTGTTCCCATCCTGCTTTTCGGTTCCGAAACATGTTGTTGTTTAATGTCAAGAATGAGAAAATTAATTGTTTTGTGAGGGGGGGGGGGGGGGGGGGGAAGAGTAACAACGCCTGGTCAGGCAAAATGTACTGGCCAAAACCCTCGCCTCGACTTTCTTGTAGCCTTCAATTAAAACGTGCTGTTTTCACCGCAGAATGGCTAACTAGGTGAGGTATCGACGTGATCACCATAGCAGTGAACGACACGCAGACGAAGCCAATCATAGCTCTACCGCCTGGAGGACCAATGTCCACCTTCATCAGCATGCTCGTGATGTGAGGAAAGCCACTGTAACCCACAATTAATCGTACTTTTCAGGGTGCACTAAAAAGGAAAACTACTTATTGTAGTCATTTGAAACAACAATTCTTTCGTGTGCCATGGAAAGGGCGTTAAGTGGTGTGTTGTAATGACTTTCGTCACATCCCGATAGTGTTGATGATCAGACACGCATTAAAACCTTCCACGTCGACAGCCATCGGCAAATTCTTACAATGAACTAGTGTGACTGGATCTCAAAAGCATGCGTCACAGGACGGACTGGCATTGCCGACCTACACAACATGCTAAACCGTCGCCGTTTGACCCTATTTTGAATGTGAATCGTTTTTCCGAAGATAAACCCCGAATACTAGGTCTTAAATCAGGAAACGACCTTCTCCGTTATACTCCTACTCCTGTGACTATCCCCGCACCGCCTTGTTAGGTCAAACAGGAAAAACATCATCATCACTTCATGCGGTCTGAAACTTAGTCTATCATCATGCGCATGGACTGTTAGCATAAATGTTACTTGTCTCATTATCGGCTACCTCTTTAACCACCTTTATTCTCTAGAGTATTTATCAATGACGTCATTTGCACATTTATCCATAGTCTGCGACTGTTCATTCAATGTGTATCCTTTAGTCTCCTTTTAAATCATAACACGACTTTTGCAGCTGTACTCCTTGCAGGAAGCCTGTTTTGAAGCACTAATCGCTTTACATGGTACGATTGCTTTTCAATTCACAATGGTTCTTTTTTTGTCCTGGGGGATATCAATCAGTTGATATCTATATATATATATAAATGCGTAGATACAATATCATTTACATTGTCTAGACTAACGAGGCCTGTTCAATAGATATATATTTGGGACATATACATTAATACACAAACACACACATATATACATACATACATACATATATAAATACATACAGACATACACACACACGCGCACGCACACACGGTCAGACAGACAGGCAGGCAGGCAGACAGACAGAGCGACAGAGAGACAGAAACAGAGAGACAGATACAGAGTGACAAAGAGACAGAGATAGGCAGAGACCGAGACACATATACACACAGACAGACACACCGATACGCAGAAATGCAGACACACACACGCACACACGTACACGAACACACACACACACACACACACACATCATATGTCATGTCCTTTGCAGAATATTCTAATCATAAAAACCGATCTATAAGACTCAGTCTTTGGTAGATCTGTTGCTTCTGGAATTGTCCTCCCATGGTCATCTGCATTGTCATGTATCCATCTTCCATTCCATCTTCCCCTGACTCGTTTTTCACGTACCATTTCTTTATTTCCTTTTTCTTTCTAGACCAATGCTGCGATTGATTTCTTCCAAAGGATTTCAGTTTCAAAGACGTAATATTATACTCTAAGGATTCATGTGTCTCTTCTTTTTTTCATGAGGCTACTCAAGTTGAGCCGCGTAGCGAAATGATTAGCGCTGCTGGATTTGCATCCGAGTGGTCCTGGGTTCATTCGCCAGTGGAGGCGGTAATGTTTTTTTTCAGACCGCAATGGCTCCCGGGTCGACCCAGCCTTAAATGAGTACCGGTTCAGTCCGGAAAGTAAAAGCGGCGAGGTAGAGGAGATGGCTACCGCCCTCATATAGCCGAGCCTTTGAAATGTGAGATCGCTAACACTACACATCCCTAAGGCAGTAATGCTATGGGTTACTTTACTCAAGGTTGAGGGCAGAACAGTGGGACTGGAACTGCGTGTCTCGGAGACCAACGTGTGGAGCAATCGTTTCGCCGATTGGGATCCATTCATCCTTGGCCGGGTGCAACTAGAGGATGTCAACGAGTATATTTTTCGCAGGCGCATACACAATATGGTGAATATCATGGAACCTGACATACAAAGACGGCGACGCACGGGCTGGGTAACCTTCTTGTCAATTAACATGGTCCTGGACGAAGGCCTCTCATGGTACCTACGGGCCTCTCTCTTCAATTTCACTGTGCTCCATGCTATGCTCTGTGGAACTGAGATATGGACATTAACAAAATCACAAGAGGACACATTGAGAGTGACCCAAGCCTTTCTTAAGGGACTCGGTCTGAATCATTTTCAGTAACCAACGTATTCATAAGCTAAAAAATTCCGACACACGAGTATTGTCCTTGGTATAGTGGTATGGGATTTGTTGTTTTTAGAAAGCTATCTCTGGATTTGAGTCTTGAATGTTGCTAATAGAACAGCAATTGTATTGAATCATCGAGGAATCAGCATAATGGCTAAGTTGAAGGTCTACCATGCTGCCTTTGTCCCTACTCTGCTCTATGCGTGTGCGAGCTGGACTTTATAAGCTGGTGACGCCTGGAGGTTAAATCACTTTCATATAAACTGTCTGAGACGCATGTTGCATATACGCTGGCAGGATCATATCACAGATACCGAAGTGCTGTCCAGAGCCAATATGCAAAGTATTCATGCACTTCTGTAAAAATCTTCATTGAGATGGTCTGGCCACCTTCTCCGAATGTCAGACGAATGGCTTCCAAAGAGGCTCCTGTATAGCGAACTGAGTGAAGGAGAAGGATCAACATGACTTTCCTAAAAAGCGTTTCAAGAACAGTCTGAAAGAGTCCCTTAAGTGCTGCCAAATGGACATTAACACCTGGGAGAACCTGGCTCGCACTCGCTCAACATGGAAGAGCACGGCGACAGACGGCGTTGAACTCAGCGAGGGTCTCCGTATCCAGGCAGCTCAGAATAGATGTGCAATCAGGAAGTCAAGAGCAGAGAAAATAGGAGAGACAACTGCTGATTACGTTTGCCAGTCGTGTCACATACTTTTCCAGGCTCGAATCGGCTTGATCAGTCACGTGCCCACAGACATACTCAGGCTTGCATTTTGACATGTGCTGATGTTGGTGGTCCTCATCGATGACGATAAACGAATTATTATTATTATTAATATATATATATATATATATGCGAGGTAGCTTCCAAAAGTTCTCGGAATAGTCGACTCGTAATTAAATGAAAGATGATATTGTTGAGAATATATATTTATGAGTTGATAGTGACCTTGACGAAATGACATGTCAAACGTGACCTCACATATACTCTCGAACATAAGTCACACCTTTTTGTTTGTGTGTTGTGCACGTTGCACCGGGCAGAGCTTATTCCTCTCCTACGCTTTTCTTCTGCAGCTTTGAAACATGGGGGGGGGGGGGGCGCTTATTCCGCTCCCACTCTTAACCACTGATAATGCCACTGGGCGCCTAGAAGAGATTGAATCTAGATTAGGCCTCCACATCTATTGGGCAAAAGTCAGTCCAAGATACAAAACGTTGCCTGCAACACTACAACGACAAGAGTTATGGTCAATGGAAGCCAAGTCGATTTGTTCAGTAAGCAAAACTCCCGTGACTGAAGCAAGTCACAGATATATAATTCGAATAGCCGTCTTGACTAGTCCTCTGTAAATGTCCTGCAAAGCGATTGAAACCAGTAGAGATTTTCACTGAACAACCAAGCAGCAAATTTGCATAACCTGGGCTGTTCCCATCCTGCTTTTCGGTTCCGAAACATGTTGTTGTTTAATGTCAAGAATGAGAAAATTAATTGTTTTGTGAGGGGGGGGGGGGGGGGGGAAGAGTAACAACGCCTGGTCAGGCAAAATGTACTGGCCAAAACCCTCGCCTCGACTTTCTTGTAGCCTTCAATTAAAACGTGCTGTTTTCACCGCAGAATGGCTAACTAGGTGAGGTATCGACGTGATCACCATAGCAGTGAACGACACGCAGACGAAGCCAATCATAGCTCTACCGCCTGGAGGACCAATGTCCACCTTCATCAGCATGCTCGTGATGTGAGGAAAGCCACTGTAACCCACAATTAATCGTACTTTTCAGGGTGCACTAAAAAGGAAAACTACTTATTGTAGTCATTTGAAACAACAATTCTTTCGTGTGCCATGGAAAGGGCGTTAAGTGGTGTGTTGTAATGACTTTCGTCACATCCCGATAGTGTTGATGATCAGACACGCATTAAAACCTTCCACGTCGACAGCCATCGGCAAATTCTTACAATGAACTAGTGTGACTGGATCTCAAAAGCATGCGTCACAGGACGGACTGGCATTGCCGACCTACACAACATGCTAAACCGTCGCCGTTTGACCCTATTTTGAATGTGAATCGTTTTTCCGAAGATAAACCCCGAATACTAGGTCTTAAATCAGGAAACGACCTTCTCCGTTATACTCCTACTCCTGTGACTATCCCCGCACCGCCTTGTTAGGTCAAACAGGAAAAACATCATCATCACTTCATGCGGTCTGAAACTTAGTCTATCATCATGCGCATGGACTGTTAGCATAAATGTTACTTGTCTCATTATCGGCTACCTCTTTAACCACCTTTATTCTCTAGAGTATTTATCAATGACGTCATTTGCACATTTATCCATAGTCTGCGACTGTTCATTCAATGTGTATCCTTTAGTCTCCTTTTAAATCATAACACGACTTTTGCAGCTGTACTCCTTGCAGGAAGCCTGTTTTGAAGCACTAATCGCTTTACATGGTACGATTGCTTTTCAATTCACAATGGTTCTTTTTTTGTCCTGGGGGATATCAATCAGTTGATATCTATATATATATATAAATGCGTAGATACAATATCATTTACATTGTCTAGACTAACGAGGCCTGTTCAATAGATATATATTTGGGACATATACATTAATACACAAACACACACATATATACATACATACATACATATATAAATACATACAGACATACACACACACGCGCACGCACACACGGTCAGACAGACAGGCAGGCAGGCAGACAGACAGAGCGACAGAGAGACAGAAACAGAGAGACAGATACAGAGTGACAAAGAGACAGAGATAGGCAGAGACCGAGACACATATACACACAGACAGACACACCGATACGCAGAAATGCAGACACACACACGCACACACGTACACGAACACACACACACACACACACACACATCATATGTCATGTCCTTTGCAGAATATTCTAATCATAAAAACCGATCTATAAGACTCAGTCTTTGGTAGATCTGTTGCTTCTGGAATTGTCCTCCCATGGTCATCTGCATTGTCATGTATCCATCTTCCATTCCATCTTCCCCTGACTCGTTTTTCACGTACCATTTCTTTATTTCCTTTTTCTTTCTAGACCAATGCTGCGATTGATTTCTTCCAAAGGATTTCAGTTTCAAAGACGTAATATTATACTCTAAGGATTCATGTGTCTCTTCTTTTTTTCATGAGGCTACTCAAGTTGAGCCGCGTAGCGAAATGATTAGCGCTGCTGGATTTGCATCCGAGTGGTCCTGGGTTCATTCGCCAGTGGAGGCGGTAATGTTTTTTTTCAGACCGCAATGGCTCCCGGGTCGACCCAGCCTTAAATGAGTACCGGTTCAGTCCGGAAAGTAAAAGCGGCGAGGTAGAGGAGATGGCTACCGCCCTCATATAGCCGAGCCTTTGAAATGTGAGATCGCTAACACTACACATCCCTAAGGCAGTAATGCTATGGGTTACTTTACTCAAGGTTGAGGGCAGAACAGTGGGACTGGAACTGCGTGTCTCGGAGACCAACGTGTGGAGCAATCGTTTCGCCGATTGGGATCCATTCATCCTTGGCCGGGTGCAACTAGAGGATGTCAACGAGTATATTTTTCGCAGGCGCATACACAATATGGTGAATATCATGGAACCTGACATACAAAGACGGCGACGCACGGGCTGGGTAACCTTCTTGTCAATTAACATGGTCCTGGACGAAGGCCTCTCATGGTACCTACGGGCCTCTCTCTTCAATTTCACTGTGCTCCATGCTATGCTCTGTGGAACTGAGATATGGACATTAACAAAATCACAAGAGGACACATTGAGAGTGACCCAAGCCTTTCTTAAGGGACTCGGTCTGAATCATTTTCAGTAACCAACGTATTCATAAGCTAAAAAATTCCGACACACGAGTATTGTCCTTGGTATAGTGGTATGGGATTTGTTGTTTTTAGAAAGCTATCTCTGGATTTGAGTCTTGAATGTTGCTAATAGAACAGCAATTGTATTGAATCATCGAGGAATCAGCATAATGGCTAAGTTGAAGGTCTACCATGCTGCCTTTGTCCCTACTCTGCTCTATGCGTGTGCGAGCTGGACTTTATAAGCTGGTGACGCCTGGAGGTTAAATCACTTTCATATAAACTGTCTGAGACGCATGTTGCATATACGCTGGCAGGATCATATCACAGATACCGAAGTGCTGTCCAGAGCCAATATGCAAAGTATTCATGCACTTCTGTAAAAATCTTCATTGAGATGGTCTGGCCACCTTCTCCGAATGTCAGACGAATGGCTTCCAAAGAGGCTCCTGTATAGCGAACTGAGTGAAGGAGAAGGATCAACATGACTTTCCTAAAAAGCGTTTCAAGAACAGTCTGAAAGAGTCCCTTAAGTGCTGCCAAATGGACATTAACACCTGGGAGAACCTGGCTCGCACTCGCTCAACATGGAAGAGCACGGCGACAGACGGCGTTGAGCTCAGCGAGGGTCTCCGTATCCAGGCAGCTCAGAATAGACGTGCAATCAGGAAGTCAAGAGCAGAGAAAATAGGAGAGACAACTGATGATTACGTTTGCCAGTCGTGTCACATACTTTTCCAGGCTCGAATCGGCTTGATCAGTCACGTGCCCACAGACATACTCAGGCTTGCATTTTGACATGTGCTGATGTTGATGGTCCTCATCGATGACGATAAACGAATTATTATTATTATTAATATATATATATATATATATATATATATATATATATATGCGAGGTAGCTTCCAAAAGTTCTCGGAATAGTCGACTCGTGATTAAATGAAAGATGATATTGTTGAGAATATATATTTATGAGTTGATAGTGACCTTGACGAAATGACATGTCAAACGTGACCTCACATATACTCTCGAACATAAGTCACACCTTTTTGTTTGGGTGTTGTGCACGTTGCAACGTCGGAGTTGAAAATATCCTTGATTGAGCAATGTAAAAATGTAAAATTATGTGTTTTGCTTGAGAAGTCACCCTCAGAGACACAAACATTGCTTAATAAAGCATATGGTGATGCCGCAATGAAGAAATCACAAGTATTTGAGTGGCACAAGAGTTTCCGTGAAGGTAGTGTTTGTGTCGATGATGATGCACGTAGTGAACGATCGTCAACCTCGTTCAGCAATGAAAACATTGAGCGTGTTCGAAACGTTGTGTGTGCAGATAGAAAACTTAGTGTCGAAAAAATAGCCTCAGAATTTAGGATATCAGTTGGAAATTGAAACAGTATTCTCCACAATAAACTGCACATGCACTGTGTTTGTCAACATATGTTTCCTAAGGATGCTGAGGACGTAATCACCAATGCGACAAGACAGCTGAGCGAGGTGTCAGAGAATGGGTTCTACGAATGTTTTCAGCAGCTGAGCGAGGTGTCAGAGAATGGGGTCTACGAATGTTTTCAGCAGCTGAGAGAGGTGTCAGAGAATGGGTTCTACGAATGTTTTCAGCAGCTATACGGACGCTAGCAAAAGTGTGCTGTTGCCGAATGGAACTACTTTGAAGGAAGTGTAGTGTAGATAATTCTATTGTAACTTATTTTTCTCATATAATCCACCCATTCCTGGAATTTTTGAAGCTACCTCGTATATATATATATAAAATAAAAACACATACACACTTGTACAAACACACCTCCAAGTTCCTCAATTCACCATCTATAATATCATCTCTCTTCTCTACACTTATCACATTCGCTTCAACCTAGTCTCGCTCTCTCCCTGTTCCTCCTGCCTCCTCATTTGCTCACCTCCCAATCTGCACATTCCCCTGTCGTCTTTAACGTCTGACCCGATTGTGAGAGTTTAACCGGAGACGTCCCAGGGGCTTACGAGGTCCACATCGCTGGCTCCTCCCACGCCGAACCTGGTTTTTATCAAATCTCCCCAAGTCTCGTCTTGTGGACGAGAGATAACGTGATTAGTTTGCAAATCAAACATGGAAGCCTAGTACAATTCTAGCAGGAATAAAACTCGCTTAAAATGGAAGACAATTTCGTGGTCATTGAAATCCGTAAAATGATCAATCAAATATACTGTCTTGTCATCATCATCAGGTGCCCTGCCGGTTAGAGATGGCGATCTGGGACGTCCATCCGCTTCTATCACATGTGTATTTTACCAACTCTGTTGTTGATTGTCGCCTGTGCCATTCTCCCATGCTGTCCAACATTTTCTTTCTATGCTTTCCTCTGTCTATTTCTTCCATTGTCACAACGCGCTCCAACCTCCCTCTTTTCATAATATGCTTCAGAAATGATGACTGTCTTTGTCACATCTCTGCAATGAGGTGTCTTTGTATAATAGCCCAAGTAACATCGATCGACCAGACCTTGAAGCAATATTGTGCAACAAATGCTTGTCACTGGAACTGATAAGATGGCAAAGACCATAATTAAAACCAACTTCAGGGTAAAATGGGCTTATCAACACCTCCACTTCCGAAAAGAAAACAGCTACTTTAACTTAACTAGAGAAGAGTACGTCATCATCTTCAGACTGAGAACTGGGCATAACAGACTCAAGCGTCATTTTTACAACAAAATGAGGATTGGTACAGATGACAGGTGCCCATGTGGGGAGCATATTATGACCGTGCAACACATCCTGCAAAGCTGCATGCTCCCGCAGGAAAAGAGAGAACAATTATGGCCTCGTGAGACAGATGGGAGACAAAAGCTGTATGGAGATGAAACAGCCTTACAGGCAACGGCGTCCTTTGTAAGAGAAACAAGAACCTTGATCTGAGGATAAATGAAGAAGAAGAAGAAGTACATAGAAAAACAGGGAAGGTACTGCCCGCACAATACAATGCCCGGTAGAGATTTGGTATAACGAAGTTTCTAGAACATCATCCGTGACAACATTTAAGTGTGTCTGCAGCTTTGTGCAAGAACAGTAGGATCTGAACATGTTTATTTCTCTTCCGCAAGGCGTTCACATAACTTGATATTGTCTCCGTTTTCCTAGACAGTCCCTGATATTATCAGTCTAGAAACCAGTGGGCGTTAGTTGCTAGGGACGCAAGCGAGGTTTGTGCTCAGCGCCATTATTTCATTAATGAGTGCGCATGGGCCTCGCAACGATTTGTCGTGGCCTCGTAATCAAACCAGAGGCTTTAGTCAATCAACTTAAGCCGGCAATCCGGGTCCATATTGGGACCTTAGCTAACACTATAAAGTGGCCGTCCATGATCTTTAACCGTCCAGTCGTAACTCTTTCAGTTACGATCCGTGTTTATGAGCAGTCATTTTTATCTCTCTTAATATCTGTAGTATGCGCATTTTTCCATGTTCATGTAATATTCATATTGTCTCAACATCAAAGGATATCGCAAACGTATATATGATAGTTCCAGCATTCGGTTATGTATATCTTCATAATTCATCGATAACTGGACATAATATAGTGATACCGAATGATGGAGGATCCAACGGGTTAGGTGGAGGGGATTTACGGGACTTAGGAATACATGTCGCTTGTCCAAGCCATCGTTAAGTAGGATTTTTATTATTTTAGTTAACAGAGAGCATTTACAATCAAAGTGGAAAGAAGGATATACAGATATTGTCAGATAGTTAGTTAGTTAGCTAGTTAGTTCGTTCGTTAATTAGTTAGTTGGTAGGTTGATTAATTAGAAAGTTAGTTAAATGGTTGGTTGGTTAGTTAGTTGGTTAGTTAGTTGGTTAGTTAGTTGGATAGTTAGTTGTTTGGTTCATTAGATAGTCATTTGGTTGGTTGGTTGGTGGGAAAATTAATTGGTTGGTTAGTTAGTTGGTTGCTAAGTTAGTTTTTTGGTTGGTTGGTTAGGTAGTTGTTAGTTTGTTATTTAGTTAATTAGTTATTTGGTTGGTTGATCAGTTAGTTGTTAGTTTTAGTTAGTTGGTTACTTAGTTATTTGGTTGGTTAGTTAGTTTGTTATTTATTTAGTTAGTTAGTTAGTTAGTTATTTAATTTATCGGTTAGGTAGTTTTTAGTTTGTTATTTATTTAGTTAGTTAGTTATTTAATTTGTCGGTTAGGTAGGTTTTAGTTTGTTATTTATTTAGTTAGTTGGTTAGTTAGTTATTTGGTTGGTTAGTTAGTTTGTTATTTATTTAGTTAGTTAGTTATTTGGTTGGTTAGTTAGTTTGTTATTTATTTAGTTAGTTAGTTATTTGGTTGGTTAGTTAGTTTGTTATTTATTTAGTTAGTTAGTTATTTGGTTGGTTAGTAAGTTTGTTATTTATTTAGTTAGTTATTCATTTGGTTGGTTAGTTAGTTTGTTATTTATTTAGTTAGTTAGTTATTTGGTTGGTTAGTAAGTTTGTTATTTATTTAGTTAGTTAGTTATTTGGTTGGTTAGTTAGTTTGTTATTTATTTAGTTAGTTAGTTATTTGGTTAGTTAGTTAGTTTGTTATTTATTTAGTTACTTAGTTATTTGGTTGGTTAGTTACTTTGTTATTTATTTAGTTAGTTAGTTATTTGGTTGGTTAGTAAGTTTGTTATTTATTTAGTTAGTTAGTCATTTGGTTGGTTAGTTAGTTTGTTATTTATTTAGTTAGTTAGTTATTTGGTTGGTTAGTTAGTTTGTTATTTATTTAGTTAGTTAGTCATTTGGTTGGTTAGTTAGTTTGTTATTTATTTAGTTAGTTAGTTATTTGGTTGGTTAGTTAGTTTGTTATTTATTTAGTTAGTTAGTTATTTGGTTGGTTAGTTAGTTTGTTATTTATTTAGTTAGTTAGTTATTTGGTTGGTTAATTACTTTGTTATTTATTTAGTTAGTTAGTTATTTGGTTGGTTAGTTAGTTTGTTATTTATTTAGTTAGTTAGTTATTTGGTTGGTTAGTTACTTTGTTATTTATTTAGTTAGTTAGTCATTTGGTTGGTTAGTTAGTTTGTTATTTATTTAGTTAGTTGGTCATTTGGTTGGTTAGTTAGTTTGTTATTTATTTAGTTAGTTAGTTATTTGGTTGGTTAGTTAGTTTGTTATTTATTTAGTTAGTTAGTCATTTGGTTGGTTAGTTAGTTTGTTATTTATTTAGTTAGTTAGTTATTTGGTTGGTTAGTTAGTTTGTTATTTATTTAGTTAGTTAGTCATTTGGTTGGTTAGTTAGTTTGTTATTTATTTAGTTAGTTAGTTATTTGGTTGGTTAGTTAGTTTGTTATTTATTTAGTTAGTTAGTCATTTGGTTGGTTAGTTAGTTTGTTATTTATTTAGTTAGTTAGTTATTTGGTTAGTTAGTTAGTTTGTTATTTATTTAGTTAGTTAGTTATTTGGTTGGTTAGTTAGTTTGTTATTTATTTAGTTAGTTAGTTATTTGGTTAGTTAGTTAGTTTGTTATTTATTTAGTTAGTTAGTCATTTGGTTGGTTAGTTAGTTTGTTATTTATTTAGTTAGTTAGTTATTTGGTTGGTTAGTTAGTTTGTTATTTATTTAGTTAGTTAGTTATTTGGTTGGTTAGTTAGTTTGTTATTTATTTAGTTAGTTAGTTATTTTGTTGGTTAGTTAGTTTGTTATTTATTTAGTTAGTTAGTTATTTGGTTGGTTAGTTAGTTTGTTTTTTATTTAGTTAGTTAGTTATTTGGTTAGTTAGTTAGTTTGTTATTTATTTAGTTAGTTAGTCATTTGGTTGGTTAGTTAGTTTGTTATTTATTTAGTTAGTTAGTCATTTGGTTGGTTAGTTAGTTTGTTATTTATTTAGTTAGTTAGTCATTTGGTTAGTTAGTTAGTTTGTTATGTATTTAGTTAGTTAGTTATTTGTCGATCGCAAGCGATGATGGCGACATCACCAGACGGTTTTGTCTTGGTGATGTAACTTGCCCTGCATTTGGAATATAGTGAGGAAAAAAAAACCTAATCTGATCTTCAACCTCACTCTCTGGTCCCGGGCTACCTTGGCCCAGTGGCAAGACTTAAGTCGAGTCGACTGGAGGTAACTCAGAATACAATTACTCTGGTCCTATCTCCGTTGATACCAGTTGTCGCTTGACAATTTGCGGGATTCGATCGCGCACCGTTTATGTTTATATTTTGTTTTTTGTTTCTGTGTGTTGTTTTTTTTTGTCAGTTAACGCGCTATGATGGAAATATGCAACTAGTTTATGTTTTGACTTAATTTCATCTATCGAGAATAACTAACAACACAAATATGAGCTAACAAATCAATGGGAAAGGGATCAATACATACTAAAGAGATTTGGAGATATAAATGAAAAGGTACTTAGTTGATTATCTCACGAAGATTCGTCGAATCTAGAAACGCACAGGATTCAACGCGAAAGCCTTCAACGGGAACAACACACACATACACTATGAGCTCAAATAGCATAGAGCAAGGGATGAATACATAAAAAAAGAACACGGAAATTAGTATGAAAGGGATTAAACGGTCCCGGGTGGTCTGCCGGGGGCTTTGTGAATGATAATGATAAGAAAAGCACCACTGCCTCACAGAGAGCATGTCGAAAAAAGCGACTAACTGTGTGACATGGCATAACAAGGCATGGCTAGGTGGTATGTTTAGAGCAGCATAGATGGCGCCTAACAGACTGCGGGTCTACTTTTCTCGAATGCTTGAGTCTATTAAGATGAACTCACACATCGGTTGACCAACAAACGCAGTGGAGTATTAAGCTGCTCTAGCCTAGCCTGCTGAGCAGGAAATCTTTCTTCTGGCTATATTCAGCTCATACCAGAGCTGTGACCCGCACAGAAGCATCTGCCCTGTAGAAGTACAGCTCGACTAAGAACTAAGATACTAACTGGATACTAAATGGAGATTCATCGAAAGTAGAAACGCAAGTATACTTGTAAGTAGTCAGACATAAGTTGATAAGAACAATGTAACATTTAATTAACAGCTGTAGGCGTGACATGTTGCCAAACTGAAATCTCAAATTTCATCAAATACATTTAAATTGAACAAGAATTGACCAGTATTGTTTTATCCCTCTCTTCCGTTGTCTTCGTACTAAGGTAAGGGACAGATTGAGGTTAGCCCTATGCAAACAACTGCTGTCGAGGATGAAGATCGCTCTCCGTGTATTAAACTGCAACCGATGTGAGGTGAGGTGGCCAGTTTCCTTCCTTGCTGTTTTTACCTTCTCCAACTCAAACGTCGGGTATCAATTTACAGCTGGGCCGACGGGTGGAGTGGTCGTACAGGCACATACAGTGAATAGGTTGGTTAATGATCTACACACATATACAGTAACAGGGTTGGTGATGGTCTAGAAAATTAACGTGATGTTGACAAAGTGCAAGTATTGGTTGATGGTCTAGATACCTGAATGTAATAAGGGCAAATTAAGAGTGTTGGTTGATAGTCTAAACACGTGGATGTGATAAGGGCAAAGTAAAAGTATTGGTTGATGGTATATACACCCAAAGGTAATAATGACAAAGGGAAAGTGTTGGTTGTTGGTGTAGACACCCAAAGGTAATAAGGGCAAAGGGAAAGTGTTGATTGATAGTATATCCACCCAAAGGTAATTAGGACAGAGTGAGAGTTGATTGATACTCTAGACACCTGAAGAGGATGTTGCAAAAGTGAAAGGGCTGTTGATGGTCTAGACACTCAGAGGGAATATGGACAAAGAAGTAAAAGTTTGTAAACTGTTTCACCTTAAATATAATATCATCGCGTAGATTATGCGGACGAATATGATACAACTACCTTCTTTCCTTTGGTGAACAAGAAAGGGTGGGTATGGTGCTAGCAATGTTATTTGGTTAAACAAAATGGCGCAGAAACTACCTCCACACCTACATGCACACAACCTGGTCTGTTTGTTTCAGGCAGAAATCCTTCTAAGCACCCACCCAATCTATTGTACATGGATGATATAGATAAAGGCGAAGGTAGTGTTTTAGCAAACACTGCTGTCGAGGATAGAATGTTAGATACCTCATTGTAGTAGGCCTTACCATGTTATGTCGGATTCTTAATTACATCTTGATTGACTAGAGCGTATTGATAAAGTAAAGTAAATGTTTGACGCATTGTAGTTTCATTACTATCGTGGATTGAAGTTGTTTGAGGCTTCAGTATACTAGTTTGTCCCATAGTAGTTACACTACTGTCGGGGAATGAAGTTGTTAGAGACTTCAGCATACTAAGTCAAGGTTTGTTCCATAGTAGTTACACTACTGTCGGGGAATGAAGTTGTTTGAGGCTTCAGTATACTAGTTTGTCCCATAGTAGTTACACTACTGTCGGGGAAAGAAGTTGTTAGAGACTTCAGTATACTAGTTTGTCCCATAGTAATTACACTACTGTCGGGGAATGAAGTTGTTAGAGACTTCAGTATACTAGTTTGTCCCATAGTAGTTACACTACTGTCGGGGAAAGAAGTTGTTAGTGACTTCAGTATACTAGTTTGTCCCATAGTAGTTACACTACTGTCGGGGAATGAAGTTGTTAGAGACTTCAGTTTACTAGTTCGTCCTATAGTAGTTAAACTGCTGTCAGGGAATGAAGTTGTTTGAGACTTCAGTATACTAAGTCAAGGTTTGTCCTATAGTAGTTACACTACTGTCAGGGAAGGAAGTTCTTTGAAACCCAAGCTTGTTTGACGTACGGTCGTCATTTCTTTTCCCTTCCGCCTTTTACTTCTTTAATGATAGGCAGGTACCATTTACAGCTTCTCAACTGGAGCGTGGCGATACTAGGATTCAGACTGAGTGCCTTTGCCATGAACATCGACTGCTCTACCACTTCGCCAATTGTACACTGTAATGATAGGAGATGAGACTAGTTCTGGTCAGGAAAAACATACTGATCCGGCAATGCGAGTCAGGCTCAAGGTAACCATACTGACAAAGGCCTCACCTTACTTTCATGCAATTTCTTTTTGGAATCAGGGTAAAAAAATATGAAAAAAAAACTAGTAAAAGTTGATTACGGTTGAGTTTTATCAAAATTTACAAATTGGTATGGTCAGATACCGCACCGAGAGGAGAACACAAACAAAACCTACTTTACGACCTATAGGCCTTCATCAGGGACAACAAAACTGAACTAACAAATCAACATATAAGGAAAAATGGTCAACTCATCTGTTTCTGATAGTAGACCCAGTCTGTCTTTGGAATCAGGCAGTTTATGTCTGGTCAGCGAGATGGGCATCACTGTGATCCACATAGTAGTGAGCGTTGCGCAGATGAAGCCAAGCATACCGAAACAGTGTGGAAGATCCCGGTCCATATTCACCAACACTCTCGGGTTGTGAGTTAACCGTCTGTAACCCGCCACTCAGCGCTCCTTTCAAGAGCACAAAAAAGTAAACATTCAATATTGACATTCAATAACAGCAACGCTAGTATAACAACAACAACAAAAGTAACAAAGACCAACAACAGCACTGTATTGAGAACAGGAGTCAAACCTGGTCCTTCCATCGTAAAATCCAAACGCTCTAAAACTCTACCATTTTGATACTTATATAAATAATTAAATTTTAAAATAAACTAGCATTAAATCCCTATCATGAAGACTTGTTAAGAGCTATGCAACAGTGTTCCTACATATGAACCAACATGCAATGATGTCTTTACGCTTCTTAAAGGAACAAAACAAAGCTATGGAAGAATACTCTACAACTTTTGACCGAAGATTTTCTAGAATAGACGGCCAGAGCTACAATAAGCAACCAGAAGAGAGAAATTTAATTTACTGTGTACGGCCTCGGAGGGTTTTAATTTGTCCTCGTTTTCGTGGCCAATGGCGCGAATTAACTCAGCAGTCTGCACGGGAAAGGGCTTCTGTTTCTAGAGAGTTCCAACTAACAGGGTTAAGTGTTCGGAGGGACTTTAAACATCCCTTTGATTTTTCGTTGCAGGCTATTTTCAATTAAACTCAGCGATAAATAATTTCTCAGAGGAACTCGTGTCTGGCATCGGGATTCACCGTCCGGACTGGTTTTGGCCCCGCCCACTGATTGATTTCATTTCCTTTGGGAGGTCCTCGTCCGCTGATGTTTCATGCAGGAAAGATCCTGAAATGTCTGGATCAGAAGAAACATCCTTTCGTTTAACGCTTTCCGACCATATCAGTGGCTTGCGTGACGGATAATTTTGAAATGGGTGAACTGAATGTTTTGCCGTTTATAAATTTAGTCCAATTTCTGATACACCGCGAGAGATAGAAGCGGTTCTCAAACGGTGTTGAATCAGTACGATGCATGCGAATCTGTACTTCTGGTGTTATTCTTTTTCTTCTTCTTCTTTATCTTCTTCTTTCTCTTCTTCCTCTTCATCATCTTCTTACTCGGTGTTCATCCTGACAAGTAATTTTGTGACGTTATGTCGTAATTTACAGCGAGACTGTCATATTTGCGCCTTTCGGCCTGACATGTCCGACCTCAGCACGGCAATGTTGGGACCGATTGTGCCATCCCTCTTTGATCCCTTATCACTTTATCCAGGCTATATCCAATATCTATAGACAGGAGAGGATATATCAGTGAGCTACATCCCAGACAGGCCGAGTATATTTTTTAAAACAAACAAGCAAAACCAGATCCCCAGGACTCAGCCAAGAAACTGAAACGAAGAGACCAGAGTTTGATCTTCAAGCTGAGAACAGGCCATACCCCTCTCAACAAACATCTGAATAGATTAGACCCACTACGTGAACCAAACTGCAGGTTCTGCCATGACCACGAGGAGTCGGTCGAGCACCTCCTGACTTTGTGCCCAAATCTGGCCGATCTGCGAAATCTGCTGCTCCCACCACACTCCACCATACCCAACACGCTCTACACATCACTACATCAATCGAGGAGGATGTGTGCTTTTGTTCGGGAGGCATTAGGCTGCCAGCTCACAGCTAAGGGATTATATCATCATCATTCTTATTCTTCTTCATCATCTTAGTCCTTGGTGTTCATCCTGGCAAGTAACTTTGTGACGTTGTGTCGTAGTTTACAGCAAGACTGTCATTTTAACGCCTTTCGGCCTGACATGTCCGATCTCAGCACGGCAATGTTGGGACCGGGTTTGCCATCCCTCCTTGATCCCTTATCTCTTATCCAGGATGCATAGCTACAATCTGTTTCCAAGGCCACCACTTGCAGGTGGAATATGATTTTAGTCAGTTAGAAAGTTGATGACTACTGTTTAATTATTCACTGTTGCAACCTTGTTTCCATAATTGGTATTCTTCTTCTTCTTCTTCATCTTCTTCTTATTCTTCTTCTTGTTCTTCTTCATCTTTATCTTCGGCGTTCGCCGTGAAAAGTATCCTTGTAACGTTATGTCGTAGTTTACACCGAGGCTGCGATATCTGCGCCTTTCGGTGCAACACATCTGAGTTCAGCACGGTCTTTTTGGGACTGTCTTTACTATCCCTCATAGATTCCTAATCTGTTACCCAGACTATATGGCTGCAGTCTGTTTTTAAGGCAACCATTTACAGGCGAAATAGGGTCTTGGTTGATTATGGCTCTTGAATCCTCTTGTAAGCTACTAGCTACGAGTCGCTGGCTGTTATCAGCTCAATTACGGCTGTATGTTCAACCCTAATAATGGTATGCAGTCAGTTTGCTTCTTTTGCATTGAATGTCAAATAGTTACATGTTATTTAAGTTTATTGTAATCTTGTGTGGTGAGTATCTTGCCAGGCAAAGGTTTTTACTCACCCAATCAAGATTAGCATGAAGTCATGGTAACTTGAAACGGACATTGCACTTCCGGTTCATTACGTTTTACGGAAACATACTCTTACAGCAGCTTGGTCATAAGGTCATCCTTACCGTCTTCTGCTTGGTCAGTCCTAAGGCTGGTTGTAAGGTTGTCTGAGCATGCCTCTCCATTTGACCCTATCCTCTGCTTGGTCAGTCCTAAAACTGATTGTAAGATTGTCTGAGCATGTCTGTTCTTTTGGCCATATCCTCTGCTTGGTCAGTCCTAAGGCTGGTTGTAAGGTTGTCTGAGCATGTCTGTTCTTTTGGCCATATCCTCTGCTTGGTCAGTCCTAAGGCTGGTTGTAAGGTTGTCTGAGCATGCCTCTCCATTTGACCCTATCCTCTGCTTGGTCAGTCCTAAGGCTGGTTGTAAGGTTGTCTGAGCATGTCTGTTCTTTTGGCCCTATCCTCTTCGTCTCTTGTCATACCAGCATTGCTTCGCATTCTAATGTCTCTGCTTACCTGAGATGTAAAAATAAGTTTTAGTCGCTTCTTTCCTCATTTCTATATGTATCTTTCACTCTTCTGTAGACGACTTTAATGCCACATATTGTGTCCTAGCTAACTAAATCTTCTTTGTTGTATCCTTTTCAATATTTGCCTCTGTGCGATTACCTAACTGAGCAAACTGTAATTGGATCTTCATTCAAGGAATGAAAGCCATGTAGTCCTGCTTACAGATGCCTTGGCCGTAGTCACAGCACTGAAAAGCCAGAAAAATACTGAGCTTAATGATTTAAGAGCAGTACTCTGTCAACTATGCCAGCAGTCCGCACCGAAAAGGGTAGTGGTACAATGGGTTCCATCCCACTGCAACATCCAAGGCAACGAGGAGGCAGACAGACTGGCAAAAGAAGGTGCAAGACTACCACAACCAGATACTAGTATGACATACGAAGAGTCAAAACGGCTCATTAGAGCTAGATACATTACCAAATGGGAAACCGAACATACTGGCTACACCAAAAACGATGCCTATTACCAGTTGAACAGAAGAGAGCAGGTCGTGGTCTTTAGACTTCGCACCGGCCACAATAGACTTAGGTACCATCTATTCAACAAATTGAAGATAGGTGGCACTGACGAATGCCCGTGTAGTACCGGGAAAATGACCGCTGAACATTTGCTGCAAAACTGCCCGACATAGGAGGATCAGAGAGAGCAGATGTGGCCATCACCAGTGGCAACACTAGACAAGCTCTATGGCAGTGTCGACAGCCTCAGGATGACGGCTGCTTTTTTTATAAAAAATTAAGGTTGATGTCTGACTGCGTACGATGAAGAAGAAGAAGAAGAAGGATCTTCATTCTGTTCAACTCTTTCCATTCTACGGTAGCACCACATTTCAAACACTTCCAAGTTTTGTTCATCCTTTCTTGCTAGAGTCAGTGTTTCAATCTCACTCAGTGCAGGTAGTCATACATGAGTGACGATAATTATTTTCTGGAATTTTTTTCCTGATAGTCTTTGAGCTAAGAAATTTCAGTTTTTTTCTGATAGACTGTTTTACGAATCCTTATCTTAATTTCCGTATCGTTGTGGGTATCTTCTGTTATGGTTTGCCCAAAATATGTAATCTTCTGTATTTCTTCTGGATGGGAATGAGACTAACGTCCGATAATGTAAAACATACTGATCTAACAATGTCAGAAAGGGTCAGGTGAAACGCATTGACCAATGTTACATCTAATTTCCTCTAGTATGATAATGGAGACGGAAGCACTGAAATGGATATCTGAGACTTTTATAACAAAGGCAGTCTGCGTGACAGACGCGTAAGCCGTACTTCAGAAAGTACAGAATGGATGGCTTAGGAACAATTGGATATCAGCTGTTGAGGCATCAAACCTCCAGGTGTTGACATGGATCTACTGTACTGATCATGCTGGGGTTCGGGGCAATGAAAGAGCTGACATCATGGCTTTACAAGATCCCATCATGGGCACATTAGTGATGGCTAGAAGTGACATTTTGAAATCAATCAATGACCGAATGCTGGATGAGGACACAGCAATAGATGAAGCATCAATCCACAGACTGGAAAGTTTCGACATTAAACGAAGTTCGAGCGGAGTGGGGCCCATGATAGCACTGCGCAGGAGAGTGTACAACCAGCGAGCTACAGGGACCATCAGCATCCATACCTTACGCCATTTGATGAGAGAGACTGAACACCTATGGGTATGCCCGGAGTGCAGTGACGTCGATTCTTAGAAACAGAACAGAACAAACCATCTAATATCTACGCAGTTCTCCATGGAAACAACTATTTCATGGCAGTATGGCTAACAACGTGATCCCTGTAGTAGTAGCCAAACCGAAGCCAAGCATAGAACAACTGCCTAGAGGACACCGGCTCACCTTCATTAGCCCGCTCGGGATCTGAGAACAACTGCTACAGCCCGCTACTTACTCCCTTTTCAGGATCCAAAGACAAAGGCCGCCGTCCATCGTAGACAATGATGACATCATTCATTTTAATAGCGATATTTTTAGTAAGGATTAACTACGCTACTTTTTATCCTCACTCTCTCGTCTCGAACCGCCCGACCCCAGTGGCAAGTCAAGGACAAGATGACTAGGCGGCGACTACGAGACGCAGGGGACTCCGCATCAAGCACCCGTGAACAAGACGGCGGAGTCCGGAGTCGAACCCACACCATCTGATCACTTCGCCACGGATTCCCATGGTCCACACAAGGATACATATAGTCATTGTGAGCATTCAACAAGAACAACAGAAATCGCATTTCTGATCGACAAAGTGTACGCTTACAGTTCTATGGTCGACAGAACTTAACATTTTCCGTCCATCAATTGTCAGACGTGCGTATAACATGCCTTTACATCTGAATATTCTTGACAACTCCGGCGCCGCCAACATTGACATTAAATGAATTTAAATTTAAGATATCCACCAAAAAAATGTTTATACAAACAGATGTAAACCTCGAGCAATGTCGAACATCAGGATACAGCTCTCAGTAGAATTCCCAAAGTAAGTCTGATTAGAGTACTGATTAGAGAACTGATTAGAGTACATATTAGAGTACTGATTAGAGTACTGATTAGAGTACTGTGTACATTTGTGGAGTCCTTATCTTATAGAGATATAAACATGCTGGAAAGGATACAAAGAAGAGCTACAAAGCTGATAGTGGGAATTACAGTTTTGAGACAAGATTCAGAAAAGTCGATCTACAGTGTCTAGAAAAGAGAAGAATTTCAGGGGACAATACAGGTTTATAAGATAATGAAAGAAACGGATAGATTAGACTATAACAATTTATTTTTTTTAAACACAACCACCTACAAAAACAAGAGGGCATAGTTACAAATTAACTAATGAAAGGTCCAGATTAGATATTAAGAAATATTTTTGTAGTCAGAGAGTTGTGAATGCTTGCATTATATTGCCACAGGAAGTAGAGGCACGGACTTAATGAATTTAAGAATATAGTGGATGCGCATAGCTTTCAGAGCAAGGAAATGTAAATACAACTGGTTGTACACTAACTTTGCAGAGCCTTCTAAACCAGTATAAAGACGTTAAGCTAAGTTAAGTTAAGACATTCTCACATTGAAATATCGGAAGCAGGGAAAATGCAGACATATTAACAAGAAGTGGAGGAGTTTCTTGTAAAACATATTTTAAACGCACATATAGCAAGCCAAAGCCGTAATTAAAGCCAGTATCAATATCTATATCTTCTTCTTCGTCGTTTGTTCTCAAACTCTCGCTACAAAGCCCTGAAAAGGGCTTTGCTAAAACAGGATGTAGTCCGGAGAACGGAATGCGTTGTGTCGTAGATTACAGTTTGACTGCGATATTTGCACCATTCGATCCGACACATTTCCACTACAGCACTACATTTTTGAGTACCGTGTTAGCCTTCCCTCTTTGATCCTTTCTCCTTAGCCAGTTTGCTCTGTTACAGCCTGTTATCCAGGATCACCGCGTGGAGGTGAAGAACGGTATTTGCATCTCTGTGTCGCTGGACCCTGACACTTCGGTTGTTGATAGCTACAGCTCATACACTGCTCAGTATTGTTATCCCTTAATATCCATATCACTATATACTATGGGAACTAAACATACGCTGATAAACACGCTGATAATCTCTACATCATGCTATCATTGTCAAACATTGATCCTATTTAGATCGTCACAAACGTCAGATTGAGACCATGTGAGATGCACCGTCTACGAATTGATACAGGAAAGACAATTCGCGAGAAAATTCGTAACAGCACGCGGAAGAATATGATGGGGACTACATCGGTTAACAACTATACTGAAGCTCAGAAAATAAATTTGTTTGGTCAACTGAAAAGGATGCAGTTTGATCAGCCTAAAACGAAATTATACTAAATGGAGGTTTCGGAGGGACTAGCAAGAAGTCGAACCCGGCAAAGATGGATAGAGGGGAAACAAGAAAACACCTAACAAATTCTAAATTTTAGCAGCACAAGCCATCCATCTAACACAAACCAGAAGTCTACCCATAAATCCTCGTCGCGAGACAGCAAGGCAAGAGCAGTAAGACACAAGAAGAAATGAATGTGCAGAGGGAAATGAGGCGACAAACAAAAAGAAGACAATTGACCTGATTTTAATAAAGAGGACCAAGTCAACATCTTCGTACTGAGGACTGGAATGGAAGATGCAGAATAGTTTATGAGCTATGGGCAACATACAATATGAGAAGAGCAGAGGAGGAACATTTAACAAGCAGAAACCAACGAAGAGACGGAAAAGTAGGAAGTAATTGAGGAAGAAGAAATGAAATGATTAGAGCAACGATGAAAAAGTCCGAGACGTGGCGTGGAATGAAGATAAAAGAAACAAGAGGAAGAGAAAGAAGAACTAGAAATTGAAGCAGGAGAAGAATAAGATGAAAAAAATAAAAAGACGATGAAAAAAAGTTTATGATGAAGAAGAAAAAGAATAGGAGAAAGAAGAAGAAAAAATGAATACGATTAAATGAAGAAAAGGTGATGATGCTGAGAAAGAAGATGATTACAAAGAAGAAGAAGAAGAAGAGAAGAATAAAAACAAGTAATAGAGGAAGAGTGAAAATATAAACATTACAATGAAAGGTGTAAGAAGATGTTGAGAAAAATGAAGAAGAAAGAAGAAATAAGGTAAGAAGAAGATGGAAAAATGAGAAGACATCGATGAGAAAGAATAAGAAGGAGACGATAATGGCGATAGCAAGGACGAAGACAGGAAAAATAAGCAGGAAAGACAAACAGAAAAATAAGAGAAGAAAGAAGAATAAAGAAAAGAAGAGAAAGAGGAAAAATAATAACGCATTAGGATTAAGAAGGAAAGTTTGGTAACACGAGCAGAATTTGTTTCCATAACTGAGGCCAGTGACAAAAATTGTTTGAGAACCACTCAGCTTCATTTTGTTAACCCTGCATCTCCAGGCAAATTGAATACACCCAAACCGAGGTTTGTAACTTTCAGCGAGAATCATTTGTAAAAATATCTCAGCTCTTTATTGGACGTTCAAATATTTCCAAACTAAGTTATGCTTTTCGTTCGTTTTTATGAAAGCCAAATTTGGTTTCGCCGAGGGACCAGAGCTGAAAATGCACTAGAGACCTGGCAGCGGTTTTGATTGCCAGTTTGATTACGACAAACCCTATTTTCGATAATGTCGTAAAGTTGGCGAGTTTCACGGTTCATGTTTTTGTTGTAGTGTTTTTCGGAAGCCAATCTGAATGTTGGATGGGAAATGATCATACTGATAAACATCAATTTGCAGATTCTCTGCAGCATAAAAATAAAAGGGATGTGTTAAGCGTTGATGCTTTTTTGATTGTTCAAAATGGCTGGTATCAGTTTCATGACGTAAAGGTTGAAAATAATTCGAAACACAATATCGGAGAGTGCTCACAAAAGACATGCAAGAACACATCATAAATCTGAAGACCGGCTAATGTTATGATCAGAATAGGACTAGATAAATCGTATAAACGTTATAATCCATCATTTGAACTTTCCAGTTCCCAATGGAGCACGTGTCGTCAGTAAATATAAGTCTATTCTTCATGACCAGAGAAATCGTTCCTGCTGTATCAATGCTGGCTTTATGTATTTTGTCTGTTTCGATGCTTCTTTTCCATGCGTCTTTTGCTTTCCGTATATTCATCTTACTCTAGGGATTCATAAATGAGTCTACATAGTAATGCTATCCATAATATATGTCTTATCCATCTCGTATCCATCTGCTTCACTGCACCATTAGCTTCGCGACATCCACATTGTCTATGCCTTTACCGGGATTACTGTGGTCGATAAATAAGTCACTCGCGTCTCAAAGCGATGAACGGAAACGGCATGGGTTCGAGTCCCGAAGGTTTTCAAGCGACCCCTTTTCTAAAAAAAACAGATGGGATAAGAGTGCCTGCATCCTGAATTATCTCGCCTTGACTTCTGGCTTGCAACTGGCCCAAGGTAGTTCGGGACCAGAAAGTGAGGTTGATGACCAGCGCATTCACTTCCTTCCTAACTGTAATTCCAATACAGCTCAAGTTACATCATCAATACAAAAACTGTCTCATGTTGTCGCCGTCGTGGCTTGCGATATGCAGCTAACTACGCCTTTACTAAGCTCCTATGATGCCGAAGTAATTCGGGTAAAAATGTCATCTACTGTTTCTCCATCTGGTTTCATTTCAATTCTCAAATAGATAAAACTTTCAACCTTTGTATTAGTTTTCATCTCAGCTTTTTAGCAGCAGTTTTGTTAGTAAAATGTATAACTTTTGTCTTTGAGGCGTAGACTTGTAGTACCCATTGCCAAGCCAAATAAATGCACGATTTTCCCTCACACGCTTGACCTCTCATGAGCATTACAATGTATCCATATAAAAGCATGAGACACATTTCCTTAAAAACATAACAAAGATGTACCTAAGTTAAGAGTAAGTAGCATGGTCTTCACAGAACGTCGATTCTTACATCCGCAACCTTTTTGACTGTTATAAGCTTCTTGGCAAGTGTGCAGGGCTGTATGTTGCCATTACTTTTCGTACGTGGAGGAGCAGTCGCCCGAAAAAAAAACCAGTGTCTTCTAAACTTCACACACGGTGGGAAGCGAACCCGGTACGTTTGGATTGTGAAAACCCGAGCGAGTTTCACTTCTAGGCCACGCAATCCCCTTCGCAAAAGTCAAGAATGATGATAATAATAATGGAAAAAGCAAAAGGAAAGGAAAATTGATGACGATAAAAGGTATATACCAAGATGTTAATGTCTTGATCATTAAAGCCAAATGAACTTTGAACTCTCTTCACCAAAATATGGATGGCGTTAAGTGGCGGGTTATAGTAGCTTCACCCACATTCTGAAAGTGCTGATGAAGAGGGTCCCGGTCCTCCAGGGGGTTTTGATATGCTTGACTTTATTTGTGGAATGTCCACTTTTACGGGTATCATGTCGATCCACATCTCGTCAGCCAGACTGCATTGACCACAGCCAGGGAACCCTACATGATCGCTCTGCCTGGCGTAGTAAAATCTCTGCTGGTGTGGCGCATGGGGATCAAGGAAGCTGCACGCAGACGAGCCACACGAGAGGCAGGAGATGAGTTGCCTCGATCTGACGGTCAGGCATCATTCTAAAAGAATAGAACGTTGGGCTGTTTCAAGGCAAAGGAAAAGGCCGCCGTCCATCGTAGACGATGATGGCATAATTGATTTTTCTAGCTCTATTTTTAGTAATGATTAACTGCTCTACTTTTTATCCTCACTCTCTCGTCTCGAGCTGTCCGATCCCAGGGGTAAGTCAAGGACAAGACGACTAAGGGGCGACTACGAGATGCAGGGGACTCCGCACCAAACACCTATGAAAAGGACGGTGGAGTCCGGAGTCGAACCAGCACCACCTGATCACGAGGCTGACGCCTTAAACACTTCGCCACGCAATCCCAGTGTTGGCTGTTTACAACTAATGTTAATGTATGTTCTAATGCAATACTGGGTGTAACTATGACTCTCTGATAGTACGAGGTGTGTTCAAATGAAACCGAACCTAACTGCACCAAGTGAACATACGTACGATGCGCATAATACCTCACTTCTGGTGTAAACAGCACATACCAACCGTCAAGCTTGCAAAATCTCATTATTCCCTGACTCATAGTTTCCTCGGTTTCTAACCGCTGAAGGATGTCGACCAGTTGACATTCATCGCAGAATGATAGTCTTGGCTCTGATCTAAGGTAACACGGAAATAGAGAATGGTGTGCAATGATCATCGCTGTTCCTTCCTCACTATAATCCAAATTCAACGCAAGTTACATCATACAGACAAACAAAAATGTCCAATGATGTTGACATCACCGCTTGCAGTAAGCATATTTTAAAATGTATGCACAGAAATAAAAATGTCACTGACTTAGAAGAAATAGTTGGATTGAATAAAGGAGACCGAAGTATCAATACTATCACATAAGCAGTTGATATATTGTTGATGGCAGAGAATCACGTAACATCTGCAGAACTTAAAATATAAGATAAACATCAAGAAACGGGATTTTGGTCTGAAATCAACAAAGGAAAGACTAGTTATTGTGTTCACCAAAAGGGAAGAGGGTACAGGTGATTTTTTCTTTTTTTTTCTTGCGTTCGCCTTATTTCTCCATACCCCAAGGCGGTGTGCGTTGCACTGTGGTTTTTATATTGCGCCTGTCCGACTTCAGCAAGCATTTTATGTCAGAGTCTGCTTCCTTCTGAATTTTCTAAGGGTTTGCTTCCCCGGGGTAACGGCCGGTGCTGAGATGGGGATCGAACCCAGCACAGTATGGTTGTGAGCCGTGTCACTTAACCACTAGCCCACGCCGTCCCCGGTCCAGGTGATGACATCCACATATATGAAGAACGTCTGCAACAAGTGTCCAGTTATGTATACTTTGGTCAACTAATAACGGAGCATGGCACACGCAAAAGAATGATCATTAAGATAATTGATACTCCGCTGCGTTACATGATTAATAGTTGTGTTTGTTCCTCTTAATAGACTTAAACACTAGAGCAAAGTAGACCCGCATCCTGTTAGGCGCCATTTATGCTGCTCTAAACAAACCACAAAACCAACGCCGGTGTTATGCCATGTCACACAGTTAGTCGCATTTTGCGACATGCTCTCTGTGAGGCAGTGGTGCTATTCTTGTCCTTGTCATGCACAAAGACCCCGGCAGGCCTCTAAGTTATTATTGGTCTAGGCATATGCAACCATATTTTTGACAGTACGACTTCACAAATTATACAGTACATTGTTATATTAACACAGTACATCAGCCGATGCCATATTACCACAGTACATCACCCGATGTCATATTACAATAGTACATCACCAAATGTCATATAACAACAGTACATCTCCTGGTGTGATATTACAACAGTACATCACCTGATGCCATATTACAATAGTACATCACCAAATGTCATTTTACAACAGTACTTCTCCTGGTGTGATATTACAACAGTACATCACCTGATGCCATATTACAATAGTACATCACCAAATGTCATTTACAACAGTACATCGCCAAATGTCATATTACAATAGTACATCACCAAATGTCATATTACAACATTACATCACCAAATTTCATATTACAACAGTACATCACCCGATGTCATATTCCATAGTACACCATCATATGTCACATACCAAGATGAAGAGACTAACGTCTCTTCAGGCAAAACATGCTGATCAGACATATTAGTCAGGGTCATGCAGATTATGCTGGTCAATACCCTCCCTTTGACTTCTTCGTAGTTATCCATGAAAACGGGCTGTTCTTCTTAGCAGCCTGGTGATTGAGGTGGGGAATCAACTTGATCCCTGTAGTAGTGAGTGACACGCATGAAGCCAAGCAAAGCACAACCGCCTGGAGTACCCAGGTCCACCATCATCAGCCTGCTCTGGATGTGAAGAAATCTACTACTGCCAACTTGGACTGTGGGAAAAAAAAATAAGACTATTGATACATTTGAAATATGTGTCTTCAGAAGATTTCGACAAGTTTTTGGGAATAATAGGAAACAAATAATGAAGTCCCGGAGCAACTCAAAGTGGTGAAAATGCTTGTGATTGAAATACAATCCGAGAAATAAAATATTTTTGTAATGTCAAAAGACGTGACAGGCTGCATAACGTTATATTGGAGAGATTTCTTCTTCTTCTTCTTTTTCTTCTTCTTCTTCTTCTTCTTCCTCTTCTTCCTCTTCTTCTTCTTCTTCTTTTTCTTCTTCTTCTTCTTCTTTCTTTCGCTTGGTCTACATTTGCAAAGTTGTCTCTTGTATGAACCTAACTGTCTTCTGCCGCTTGGAGTATGTCTACATCTGCAACGTTGTCTCTTGTATGAACCTCACTGTCTTCTGCCGCTTGGAGTATGTCTACATCTGCAAAGTCGTCTCTTGTATGAACCTCACTGTCTTCTGCCGCTTGGAGTATGTCTAGGTCTGCAAAGTTGTCTCTTGTATGAATCTCACTGTCTTCTGCCGCTTGGAGTATGTCTACATCTGCAAAGTCGTCTCTTGTATGAACCTCACTGTCTTCTGCCGCTTGGAGTATGTCTAGGTCTGCAAAGTTGTCTCTTGTATGAACCTCACTGTCTTCTGCCTCTTGGAGTATGTCTACATCTGCAAAGTCGTCTCTTGTATGAACCTCACCTGTCTCCTACAGTTCACACATGGGTCCATATAGTTTCCCTTCCAGTGCTGTTTCTCTTGGCCAGTATGTCCACCTCAGTATCTCATACTCTGGACAGTCTTGAAGTATATGCTTCCCGGTCTGGGGGGATGTCCACATGTACACATCCTTGAGCTGCCAATCCTAAATGTGCTATACATGTGGCAGCGGATTCGATTGTATCCCGTTCTGAGGCGCGGTATAACAATCTGCTCTTGCCTACTTATATTGTGATTGTCATCTTGTATTTGTGTTGGAAGTTCATCATTGATTTATTCATATTTTGATGGTATGTAACTGGTACATCTGGTTGCTCGTCTGCAGCACCTTCCCTCGCCAGTGTGTCAGCGCTCTCGTTTCCTGGTATTCCTCAGTGAGACGTTATCCACTGCATCGTGATTCTGCGCTGGTTGCTCAATGTTAACAATAAAACTTGTCGATCTGACAGCTTCCCGGATGATAGTGTTTGGAGTACTGATTTTACATCGGTCCAAAATACCACAGGATACGGACCAAGGTTTATGTTCAACAATTATTCCGCCGCCAATTTCAACGCTTGTATCTCTGCATCATAATTATGGCAGAATTTTCCTGTTGGTGCTCCAACTGTATCCATAATGTTATTTGGGTATTCTATATAAGTCCTGCTCCTCCATTCTGTACTGCATTCTGTGCTAATCCATCCGTATACTCGATATTGGAGGGACGAGTTGAGGGCGAGAGAACTAAAAAGCAGAAGAGCCACAGATGGACAGAAAACATCCACTTGTCATCGGGACACAGTCTGAATGAGTGTATCGACCTACCACGGGGCAGAGACAGAGATCCAACTTTTAACGCAGAGACGACACTAGATGATGATGATAGTGTCCTTCACAAAAATACTCTTTAACTCCAGTGTCAATTACGACCTATTGTTATTTGACGGGTGGAACATAAAAGGGCCAATCTTTCATCAATAGACGTTTGCAATAAATTTGAGAATAACATTGTGTGGTAAAGTCATTAATGCAAAACTGTGGGATAGACCCGGGAAGATGGCAGTGAGGGTAGACGTAAAGAGAAGGCGCTGGATATGACACGAAAGACAAAACCCTGGTGATATCGTTACAAGACAGTCACTGTTTTGAAATCCCCAGCGCAAGAGAAGTCGGGGAATACTTAAAAACACACGAAGCGGGCACGTCGGATCAAACTTAAAAACGATAGGGTAATCTTGTAATAATGGTGCATGACAGGAATACTTGGTGAAAATTGGTTGAGAACATATTCACCGCACGGAGTTGGACCGTTTTGATTTATTGATTAATTGATTGATGAATGGATAGTAAGCCCAAATCCCGTTACAGCATGTAAACTTACGCACAATGGATATGGTTACCATTTCCTTCACT